>JAYMTQ010000434.1:0-18026 GCA_036897385.1 Geranium incanum | reverse complement strand
GGGCTTTTTCTGCAGTTGTTGCTGGCGCAGTTCGTGCTTTGTTTGAGAAGATTGCTGATTTAGACATGGAGTGCCGAACAAGGCTGATCCTTTGGTTTTCACACCACCTGTAAGCTTATATATCCTTAACATCAGATCACATTCTGTTTTAATATGCTGACATGGATCTTCCATTGTTTGAATATTCTTTTGTGTTTGAGTTTTCTATATTTGTTCCGGAAGGCTTAATCCTATGAAGGGAGGGAGGAAATTGAATTGATCTGATAGATTGGTGAAATGTGGGTTGAGAATAAAGTTGATGTGCATTTTCTGAAAACAATTTGTATGTATGGCACACGCAAGGAGGTTCTTTAATAGGATTAGGCCAGAATTGTAGTGTAGTGGCTATGTATTGTATGCTTGTAGTAAAAATCAGGGGAAGTGATTCTTTTCTCAAATAAATGGATTCCTTTGAGGAATCAGGTGACATCCTCTAATCCAGAATGAAGTTATTTTTTCATTTTTTTTCCCTTTGTGTTTATTCCACTATTCCAGGCAATAAGGAAAGCCTAATGAAAGAAAGTAGCTCATATGTTAATAAGAAAATCTCTTAATATGGTGAATAAGAAATTTATGTTCTCTGAATGAGTTTCCTATCGTAAGTAATAATGAGTATGTTAATCAAACATTGGGAATTTTCTCTGATATCATCTGCACTAAATCTTTTCCCAACAGAATTGATGGGACAGAAAAGTGATCATGTTGTTGGATTGAAAATGAGAGGTATTGGTCTTTTAAAGTGGAGGACAAAATGCAAATAGATTTTGTTGTTATGTGTACAAACACTCAGAAAAATTAATAAAGAAAATTGATTATAAGGTGATGAACATTGGGGATCTTGGGTTAAGCGGTATGGGATGGGATCATTCAATAGAGGTATCGGTCTATAATCTTAGCACATTAGTTGTTGATATTTGGTATGCTTTCGAAAAGAGCTCGTCGAGCTTTATCGGAATCTATTTTTGTGAAAAGTCCAAGCCACCTAAAAGCTCATTTTAGGTGGATTGGGCTTTAACATGGTAGTAGAGCTTGGAAGTCTTCTACATGCACACTACGGGGTGACACCCACCTCTACTGTTCTACTAAATTATGTGTAGAATCTCACATAAAATGGGTCCTCTAAATTTGACTTGCACGCGAGGAGGGGTGTTGAAGTACCACATCGGAAAGATGTGTATCCATTCACCACTTGATAGGGCAAGTTTGCGCATAAACAATGTGAGCTTTTAGGTGGGCTGAACTAACTATTCTGAAGTATCAGTTTTGGGACTCTATGGCCTTGCCCAATCATATATGTTTATGTTGCCCACAGTTGGAATCGATACATGTAAAAGTTCTGATCTTTTTTTTTCCTTTTTAGGACATGTGATATCATATTGAGTAATAATGGTATTCTAAATTAACTAGCTCAAACGGCTTAATGCCCCAATATATGTTGAACTTGCTTAGACAGGACACTGGCATAACACGTATATGTTTTGTTTTGTTGATGATATTTATTAATTAATTATGGGTTTGTAGATCAAACTTTCAGTTCATCTGGCCATGGGAAGAATGGGCTTATGCCTTAAACCTCCCAAAATGGGCCCTGCAGCGCGTTTTTGTTCAGGAGGTTTTAGAGAGAGAAGTTCGACTATCTTACTGGGACAAAATTAAGCAGGTAATGTTTTGTTGTGACGTGTAATATTTAAATCATTTTTATAGTTCTGATTTGAGTTGTCTCAAAAACACTCCTTCCTCATGGCTTTAAATTTAGTGTTGGTATATTTATAGGCAAGCTCGCTGAACCTTAATGAGGAATTGCTTGCTGTATTGTTCTATGAACTCTCTCTATTAATTCTATTAGGGTTCTAGCTATCCACAATCCACATATAGCCCGTATAAATATAAAATGCTGACTCCTGTCTTACAATCAAGTTTAAATTTGCTGAAGTAATATAGCCATATAAGCAATGGAATCCTTCTTTAGACACCACCATTAATGATGGTGGTGGCATTGCCTACTGTGTTGTGAATGCTAGCACTTAGGAATATGTTTTTTTATAGTTAATATGATTAGAGTTTTCTAATTTTTCATTAAAAATTGTCATTACAGAGCATTGAAATTGTACCTGCTTTGGAAGAGTTGCTTCCCCCTGAAGGTGGACCAAATTTCAAATATGGCGGGGAAGATGGGACAGAAAGAATTGAAGAACGAGCACTTTCAGCCGAACTCAGCAGCATGGTTAGAGGAAGGCAATCTGCTCAGGAAATGATATCCTGGATTGTAGAAAGTGTACTTCCTGTCCATGGTTTTGAAGTTACCCTTACAGTAGTTGTACAAACCCTCCTTGATATTGGCTCTAAAAGTTTCACCCACCTGATCACTGTCTTGGAGAGATATGGTCAAGTCATTGCAAAGATGTGCCCCGACGAAGATAAACAAGTTATACTAATAGCAGAAGTGAGCTCATACTGGGAAAACAGTGCTCAAATGACTGCCATAACTATTGACAGAATGATGGGTTACCGGCTTATATCAAATTTGGCTATTGTGAGATGGGTTTTCTCATCAGAAAATGTTGAACAATTTCATACATCAGATCGTCCATGGGAGGTATGATTCTTTTGTTGCTTGCCACACGTTACTAATATATTTGTATGAATGACAATCATCGCATTCCTGTATGCAATTGCATGAGGAAAGGTAGGAGACTATAGCTTCTGTTGGCATTATTAGACAAATAAGCATATGAATTATCATTCTTCCATCAGTAAGTACAGATGAGTGTGGGAAAATGGATTGCTTACTCTTATGCATAGCTATACTAATAATTTCAATATGTATCTATCGTCCGTGGATCTGTCTGAATTAGGAGGATTCAAACTTGTGGGTTCCAAATCCAAGGGATGTTAACTACCTTCTACTACCCCTCCGGCTGCAAAAGAACAGCCTAGAAACATGCAACCAATTAGTAATTTAAATGAGTGCCCTGATTTCCTAAGTTGGATTTCCCATAATGAATGTCCTACTTTTATTAGGAAGTTAATTATTTATGAATTAGCAATGGTATCATTTGCATGAATAATTTATAAGCATTTTTTGGGGCTATCACATGGAGAGACATTTGGGGAAAGTAGCTCCTTTAATCCTCAATTTTTGGCTAAAACTCAATAGGACTTCTTTATAAGTTTGTAACAGAGGGAATGATATAGTTGTATGGAATCTTTAGACTTTATTTTTTGAGAATTTGAGCTAGTATGAATTTGGCACCTTTTGTACATGAAAGTATTCTTCTGTAAGTGCTTAGTTCCTTGAAATGCAGCCTAAGCATAAATGCTACTTTTGTTGTCTACTATTTCAGTCATCATCATCTTAACTCCAATTTCACAGTTCTGGTTAGACTCTTGAAAATCCTCATGTTATTTACCCATGACATAGCCCATCAGACCATACATCAGACCTTTATTAACTACATTCCCAAACTTAATTGCCAGGCTTGACAGCCCTACTTTAATTTGTTCTACCCTCATTGTGTTGTTTTTCTCAATGTTCTTTTCTATTTCCTCCCTATACAGATTCTTAGAAGCACAGTTAGCAAGACTTACAATCGCATTACTGATCTAAGGAAAGAGATCTCTTCTCTCAAGAAGGAAGTTGCATTAGCAAAAGACAGGCAGCAAAAGCAAATGCAGAGATAGAGGTTGCTGAGCCAAAGCTTTCACTTGTAGATGGTGAACCTGTCCTTGGCGAAAACCCTGTCCAGTTGAAACGTTTGAAATCACACGCTGAAAAACTAAAAGAGGAGATTGTATCTGTGAGTGATTCCATGGAAGCAAAGGAAGCTCTTCTTGCTAGAGCACTTGATGAAAATGAGGTATCTATTAATATATTTGGTTGTTTCACATAATTACTTGCAGATGCGTAGATTTACATAATAGATACCTCAATCTTTGTCAGATGCATAATTTTACATAATTACTATTTATTTATACTCTGCACCTCACTGTCTTCTATTTAAAGAGTTTTTTTTTTCAGACGCTGTTTCGCTCCTTGTATAGAAACTTCTCAAGCGTGCTGAAGGGGCGCCTACCATATGCATCTAATACCGGAACCTTGCGGCAGCTAAAGTCTGCTAGTGAAGATGAAATGGCTGTTGATGGTGATGATCCATCTGCTGCCATGGAGGTGGACAATGAGAACGGAAGACAGAAGAAAAGGTTAGCTTGGATTGGTCATCTCATAAGCTCACAGTCACACAATGATAAAATAAGTATAAATTGCTTCATATTTCTTTTCTCCTTCCATTCAACTATTTAACCCAACTGTTTGTTGTGGCAGTCAACCGAATGGTCAGAGGACAAGTACAGTCTATAACATTGATGAGAAAGAGCAGTGGTGCCTGTCAACTTTGGGCTATGTCAAGGCCTTCTCTAGGTAATATGCTACTGAGGTAAACTCGCCGCCCCATTCTGCATTCTCATTTTTTCCCTATATATGCATATTTGGTAACGAATAACGTATAATCTTATACCTTCACAATAACAATAACATAGTGCATTCAGGCCCTGAACTAGGAAAGAAAAATTCATGTTTGTTTTGTTAGCAAAAAATAGTTGCTACATATGTTTCATGACCTTTAAACTGCATTTTCTCCCTCGACTATCAGGTATGGCCTCACGTTGAGAAGTTGGACGCTGATGTATTCACAGAAGATGTGCATCCTCTTTTCCGGAAAGCATTTTATTCTGGTTTACGTCGTTCAATCAATGGTGTCTGATATGGCTAAGCTTTATTGTATCTTCATCACAGTTAGGCATTTAGATGTTCCGGCTCCATTTGATGATTGTTATTGGAACAGCTAATATAATGATCAGATTATCTTGTTCCTTAAGGTTTCACCGAAATGAAGGAGCATTAGCTGCATTACTGGATTCGAAACCATTTATTTTACAGCCAATCTCTTAACTTTGTTCCTTGGTTTGAGATATGGTATTGGGAGTAGCCAAATTGATATGATTGTGCACCACAGCCCAATTATTTTACTGCTCTCTTATTACAAACATAACTGGATAAAGTAAGACATGAGATTCAACCATAGAATGACAAGTGAAGATGGTGAACAACTAAATGAAGCATTTCAAAAAAATTTCTTCATTTCTTATTGGCAATGAAGAGTCCCCACCTCTGTTCACCAGCTGCAGTTCTAACCAGCTTGGCTTTCCATCCACCCACTATGTCATTGTAGTCTTCCTACAAAATTAGCCATAACTATAACTATTAGAGTACCATGTCTTAAAAGATGTGAATCAACTTAAATAACAGTCTAGGTTTCCACCGATTAGCTTAAACTTTTAGGTGGGTTGAGGTTTTGACAATGACAATAAACAACAAAACCAAAGTGACAAGTGAGAACATCAAGAACAAACACTCACTTCAGAGAAATCTCGAATGAACGCATCCTTTTCCAGCTCAACAGCATTTAATTCCTTCTGCAGAACTCTTATGAACTGAACCACATGTATTGCTTATTTTAGGTTCCCAAGCTTAGAGCCATATAAATTTACTGGTAAATAAGTTCATATAATAACAATATATACCTGATCAGTTCGATCCTCGGCAATGACGTCTTCAAATCCAGCATCCGTAAGCATCTGTCATCGATTCAAAATATGACATGTGAAGATTATAACAGAAAATGGAAATGAAGGAAAGCAAAAGACTCATGAGGATTATAACCATACTTGGCCGTACGACTTCACATCATGAAGATCATATCCTCTCTGCTTAATGTACTCCTCAAAATACGCGGACGGGGTTCCAGCATTTCTGCAATAATCACTTATCAGAACCTTTCCTCCTGGTTTGAGCCACTTAAAGAAGGATCTGAACAGTGCAGGCTTGTCCTGAAAATAGACAAGCAAATATTCAGACACTGCAGAAACAACCAAATATGTGCAGAATCTATTAATCTTACCTGAATGTGTAAAATGGTGTCGCGGCTGTAGATCACATCAAATGTGTTATCAGGATACGTTTTCTTGGTGCAATCAGCAACTTCAAATTCAACCGGGCATTTCAGTCCAATGGCACGCTCGAGTGCAATAGAAATCATATTTATGGAGAGGTCAATCCCCACAACCTCGACGCCAAAGCTCTCTGCCATGTAAAAGTCCCCTCCCCCGATTCCACAGCCAACGTCTAGAACTTTTTGCCCGGGCTTCAGATCAAGCTTGGCCACAAACTCTTTGGTTGTTTCTGCTCAAAGTTAATGCTTAACATCATTAGGAGAACAGTCTCTTTGCTTAAGGCAATTAATTTTCTTCTTACTTACCAACTCCTCCGGTGCTAACGTAACCTTGCCCAAATACGCGCTCATAGCGCAATATGCCACTACTTTTGTACTGAACATTATCCAAGAATCGCTGGAAATTCTTATCATCTTGTGATTTAACCTTCTGCCATGTCCAGCAAATCTGCATCATGGAAAAGAAACATCATTGATTTGTTACTTGTCCCAGGAAAAAAAGAACTAGAAAGCTAAAGTGAGTTTTGTAAGTACCTGGTTCTGATTCTTTTCACTTCCAATGCATTTGCAACCAACAAATGAGAGCTCAAAGGAATTGCCCGAACCATCAGAAACGTGACATTCCTTAAAGATCTGCAATACAATGTACAAGAAACAAAGTATGACAGTAACTATTTAATTTTCACAAGACAGTAACCTTTGCATAATATTGATGATCAGTGAGAGCAGATCAGCAAACCTTAGTATAGAATCTGGGTTCCCTGTAGTGAGCTGAGTTGTTCTTTTGCTTAGAATCTCCTAATTGATGAAAGCAAGACTCAATGAAAAATATATGCCCACCTTCCTTCACCCATTTCACCATCTTTTCTGTCAAATTCTCTACCTGCAATAATAGCATAGAAGCTTATAGTATGTGTGCAGCAACATGACAAGGAAAAAACACTGAAATTGGAACTTGACAAATTGAAGCTATAAGAAGAGATTTACCTCTTTATCAGACAGAGGCATAAGTAGGCCATTTGAGAATATCAGATCCACTGACTCGTCCGGGAAGTTCAGGTCTGGTGATGTGACAGTAGCACACATAAACTTTACATTCTTGTGATGACCATTATTGTGTTCCTTCTGCATGTATTGAAATGGAAGGGAAAAAATCCAATGAGCTTCATACTTCCACTTTGCCATACATCAACCAACTGGGTTTGTGAGGTTTGGAAAGAAGATACCTTCTTTATCATGTCATCAATGGGATCTAAAGCTATAACCTGACCAGCTTTTTGAGCTAGTTCACTAGTGAAGTGGCCAATGCCTGCTCCAAGTTCCAGCACTGATTTACCTTCATATGGCGGAAGAAGAGAAAGTACCTGTGATTAATTATGATTCACTTAATGAAGAAGGAAGATCCCAAAAGTGAATTGTAAGCTTTTTCAACATAAATCCATCATCCATGTTGTATCTTGGCCTTTTGTCCAAAACAACAGCATCAAGATACAAACTGATGTCTTAAACCAAGAAACCACAATTAGATGCAATGCAACAGATACTCCCCTTTAGCGAATCCATGCAGTCCAATCCACTCTGACCCCGTTGCAAGTGCAAGGAAATCCTGGGAACTTTGTAAACGCATGGGTTTCACCTCTACGGCCAGCGACAAGGACATGATTCGTACATTTCAACAGATTTCCGCCGGAAAATAAAGCATAATCTGTCCAAGTCACTCCTTAGGCCCGTTGCCTTAGTTTTATTTTCATTTCTATCTTTCATATTTCGTTGTATTGTTCTTTTCCCATTTTAGAATCATCTCTCTTTTCCTTAATACAATCATGTTTATTGTTAATAAAAAAAACATATACTCGTGTGATCCTAATCCATTGAATGTACAGACTTTCAAAATGATGATAGGCAAAAACAAATACAAAAAAAAACCATGCCTGGACATGCCCAACACAACAATCTCAATTGCACATTCACATCACTAAAACCCACAAACCTCAAGGTCACAAAGTTAGCAACTTTAGCACAAACCCAACACTTCAATATAAAAAAATGGAGAGAAAGATGAAAATGTTACTTCAGAACTCTCTTCTTTGCTGAGATCAATGGCCTTGGAGTCGATTGTCACAGCTTCAACAGTCAAGTCTGCAGAATGCTCCATATAGTAGCTCTTCTCTGCACCTCTAACTCTTTCACTGTGATCAATTAAAATTTGATATATGAACTACTCAGTGTTGCACGCTCACTCTCTGTGGCTGGACAATGAGTGATCTATATGGTTCTCTTCCTGTTTTTGTAGAGAAAAACTAAAGCTTGCCACTCTCTTAAATTCCTAATACCAATGACACAAATAATATAATAGCCATGACTCCCACAAGTATAATTAAAACCCAGAATTGATAATTCAATCCAAGTTGAATATGGGACCCACTCAAGATCAAATTGTTCCAACCATACAAACAGAAAAGCATTGGAATGTGTGATTTTGAATCTAAGAACAAAATAAATATACACAAGAAACATGTTAACCCTTGAAATACATGAAAAGCTAGCCATGGATAATGCAAGAAAAATAATTTCAAATAGAAAGGAACACATTAAATAATTCCATGCCATGTACATTAATCCATATTATTGTTAGACTAAGTTTAGATCTCACATCAAAAGATCCTATAGAGTAAATTTTTTAGTTTGATGTCAGTTTTATTGTGTATATGTGATTTTCTTGTGATGTGCTTTTTCTTGATAAGACCCGGTTCTCTCCCACCATTATTGACGACAAACACAAAATCACACATAACTAGTTTATTAATTGTTTTTTGTTAGAAAGACTTGAACCATATTATTAACTCAAGCCTCCGCAATCAGTACAGAAGATAAGGAAAACGGAAAGGCTCCGTTTCCGAACCCACGGTTAGAGCCCGAACGAACCATTGCAGCCATTACATGAGCCGCTTTATTTCTCCATTTGACAAAAGTAAAAGATAAATTATATACATGATGGACCAAGAAAGACAAGAATCCAACACTTGAGCAGCAGGGCCTCTCCACAGCTTGCACAAAATAAACAAATCTCATAATCAAAGTATCTCCAAAACAATAATGCAGCAGTACAAAACAAAGCATAAAAGCAAGTAAAGGACCGATATGCAAGTAGAATCAGATGAAAATAAAAATAAAAATATGGTGTATACACGATCATGTTAAGTCCAAACTATTTAACATAAATAAGTTTTTAGAAATTAAATCATTCGTTTAGAAGGGAAAAATGATTTGAGGGAATATGTGGAACTGATATCAGCATAAACCAGTGGGGCTGAGCCACGTAAGCACCGGGCCCATCACAGCCGTCCACTTGTCCCCCATTAAGCAATTTTCTATTTTGTCCTTTTTCTTTCTAAAAGTTATTCTGATTGCTTTTTCACAATCATGAATCATGATGATTATGAACATGGTTGCACGATGGGACAAATAAAGTTGTTTTCAACAATTTAAATTCTACTTATTTATACTTCACTTTAAATAACAAATTAAAACAAGTGGTTAATTTTGAGAAAGTGATTTTGTACTATTTTTACTTTAAGTGAGTTTATTATTTTTTTGTAAAACACGTGCATTTTTAAGATGACAAAAATGAACCTAAAATTAAAATTTTAATACATTCAAAAAAGAAAATTTTGCCAAAAAAATTTTCAAAAAATCTCCCGACTTCAGTATAATAATTTCTAAAAGAAATTTTATTTTGTGCTATTGAACTACAAGTACGGGATGCTTCACCAATGAAAAAAAATTAACCAGCTCGAGTTAAAAAAAATAATTTTGAATTTTGTAGCATAATATAATTGTTATAAATTTTTATTTGTAATTACATTTTAAGAAAAAAAATACATGTGTTTTACAAAAAAAAATGATAAATTCACATATAATGTTGCAATTAACGAAGTTCAGAATTACAAACTGCAAAAATATAATAATAGGCAACCATTTTTGGGAATTGACCATAAAATGAAATGACAAATCAATGAAGCACACACAAAAAATACAAAATCACATTTTGTATTTAACCCTAAAATAAAATGATAAATCAAGGAAGCACAATAAAGGACAATGGTTTATTCAAAGGGACAACTTAATATCTTATTTTTGATCTCAGGATCAAGAATACAAACACTTGACTACCATATAACTCAAGCTTGAAACACATGAAGAGGCAAATCCAAGTTCACCAACCAACAACTATTGCCTCTCTTATTACTGATGATGAAAACAGCTAGAACCTGGTTCTACTAAAACGCAGCGTTTCACAGGCAAATCATTTCTTCTTGGCGATGAAGAGTCCCCACCTCTGCTCACCAGTTGAAGAAGTCCTTACCAGCTTAGCTTTCCATCCACCAACAATGTCATTGTAATCATCCTACAGATTTCCCATCACAAAAAGGGAAATTAAAACGAGGACTGTGCTTTCAGGGTGAAGAATAATGGGAAGAAATATTCACCTCGGAGAAATCTTGAATGAATGCATCCTTTTCGGCCTCAACAGCATTCAATTCTCTCTGCAGAACTCGTATGAACTGAAACACGAGTGTAACCTATTTTAGGCTTCATATCAATATAAATTTATGAGTATAGGTTTGTGTAATAAACCTGATCAGTACGATCCTCAGCAATGACCTCACCAAAGCCAGCATTTGTAAGCATCTGATGGAGATTCAAAGTGGGAGACGGAATAAAAGAACATTAGAAATGCAAATGATGATAATAGGGAGGAGGGTGCAACATAAAACAGATTTTCTAACATACTTGGCCATATGATTTTACATCATGAAGATCATAGCCTCTTTGCTTAATATACTCTGCAAAATCTGAGGATGGAGTTCCAGGACTGCGGCAGTAATCACTGATAAGAACCTTCCCTCCCGGTTTCAACCACTTGTAGAAGGATCTGAATAATGCGGGTTTGTCCTGAAATACGCAAGCAAAATATTCAGATAATGCTAATAAGTCAGATTACTTAGCATCGCCAAATAAATGATGATATAAGTGCTGAGAAAAATAGTATGCAAGATGAAGAACTATATAATGTAAGGCTTCAAGAAAGTATTCATATATATAAGGAACCAGATGCATAAATGGCAAGGAACAAAACTAAATTTTTACCTGGATGTGTAAAATGGTGTCACGGCTGTAGATCACATCAAATGTGTTATCGGGATATGTTTTCTTGGTGCAATCGGCAACTTCAAATTCGACTGGGCATTTGAGTCCAATTGCACGTTCGAGTGCAAAAGAAATCATATTTATGGAGAGGTCAATGCCCACGACCTCGACATCGAAGTTCTCTGCCATGTAAAAGTCCCCTCCTCCGATGCCACAGCCAACATCTAGAACTTTCTGCCCAGGCTTGATGTCCAACTTTGCCACAAATTCTTTGGTTGTTTCTGCTCAGAATTAATTATTGACTTGAAACAGTAAGAACAATACTCATAAAGTTAGGAAATGACTAGTAGATGCGGAATTAAGTACTTAAGTCTCATTGATATAGGTACTAATAAGACTAAAAGATTTCCCTCCATCCCATAATAATTGTTTCATATGAGTCTGCAAATATTAAGCATTCAAAATTTTAGTATTTGACTTCCCATCATTTACCCTCACGTGCTACGAATCCACTACTAAAGTTGTTATGGCCAACTTATATTGGGATAGTTTTGGTAATCGATAATTAACTAATGGACTAAATAGGAAATTTAGCACTTATTCTTGTGCATCCATTTTACGGATGCTTGGGATGGAGTAATATTGAGTCGCTGTCTAGCAACCTAATTCACTCACTGGCTGCTTTTGTGAAGGCTCTTTCTCCTTAGGGAAGGGTCCCGATAACTTATAAACAAAACCATTATTTATGCTAAGTATGTTTATTGCCATGCTTTTTATTTATTTCTTAACTACACCAATATTTTAGACATAAAGGAGTGTGACATACCAACTCCTCCTGTACTCACGTAGCCCTGTCCAAAGACTCGCTCATAACGCAATATGCCACTACATTTGTACTGAACATTATCCAAGAATCGCTGGAATCCCTTATCATCTTGTGATTTAACCTTCTGCCATATCCAGCAAATCTGCATGATAAAAACATCCTGGGATTGTCACTTACCTGATGATACTGAAAGTATCTAATCAGCTAAAGTGAACGTTGCAATTACCTGATTCTGATTCTTTTTGTTCCTCACATAAGCTCCAATGCATTTGCAACCAACAAATGAGAGCTCAAAGGAATTCCCCGAACCATTAGAAACATGACATTCTTTAAAGATCTGCAATTGCAATATAGCGAGAAACATATTTAAATGGCTCTGATTGTCAATTTTCAGAAGACATATGTTTCCAAAGTAGAAGTCCTATCTGGGTTGTAATTTGCACATAAAAATCACAGACGGTTGAAGTAAGAACTGTAAATCAAATTCAAAACTTCCACCAAATGAGTCCACAACCAAACTAAGAACGAAATGGCATAATTATATTGTCCAACTGGTGAAGGACTTGAACTTGTGGCCTAGGGGACAGGGTTCGAGTCCTAGCCGTGGTATCTCTCCTCTTTGATCTCTCTTTACCAACTCATATTAGGCTCTCTCTCTCTACAAACTCATGTTGGGTCAAGTGGCAAAAATAAACCTACCTTCTTATAAAGGGATATCTTGAGCCAAATCTTGATATTTTGCTAATAAAAAACTTCAGCCAAGAGAATTTGTTTGAGACATGGTCTCGCTAATTAAGACAACAGCCAAATTTCAAGTCTCATCAATTTTGGTCCCAATCTATAACCTTTGGGTTATGGTATAATATACACCCTACTTGCACAAGGACTAACATGCTAAACATATTCTGTCAACAAATCTGACCTATGCATAAAATGTGATAATGATTAGATCTTAGGCAGCCAGCAAACCTTGGTGTAGAATCTGGGCTCCCGGTAGTGAGTTGGGTTGTTTTTTCGCTTAGAGTCTCCTGACTGATGGAAGCAAGACTCCCTGAAAAAGATATACCCTCCTTCCTTAACCCACTTGACCATCTTTTGTGCAAAATCCTCTACCTGCAATGATAACACAGAAGGTTATTAGCCTGTATGAAACAAGAAAGAGAAAACTGAATGGAAATTGGAGAATAAAAGCCATGGTCGGTAAAGACTCAAGTCCATGGTAGCATAGTCTGCTTGACTAACATACTCCTAGAGTTTATGTTGGGAGCAACCTCTTAAGGAAAACATTACCTCTTTATCTGAGAGATACATAAGTAGCCAATTCGAGAATATCAGATCCACTGATTCTTCAGGGAAGTTCAGGTCTGGCGATATAACATCAGCACACATAAACTTTACATTCTTGTGATGCCCGTTAATGCATTCGTTCTGCATGTATTTAAAGTAACAGGTTCCAATAAGTCTCATTTCTTCCACTTTCACATTTATAATCCAATTAGCTTTGTGAGTGTGAGAAATCAAAATTACCTTCTTGATAACACTTTCGATGAAATCTAGAGCTATGACCTGACCAGCTTTCTGTGCTAATTCACCAGTAAAGCGACCAATACCTGCTCCAAGTTCCACCACTGTTTTGCCTTCATACGGTGGAAGCAGTGAAAGTACCTGTATTTTCACTCCAATTAATCCATGTGGAGATGAACACTAAGTAAATACAAGGAGAAAATGATACACAAAGGAGCAATTTGGGTCAAACATCTTTTGAAGAAAACAAAAGGTTAAACCTTTAACATACAATTCAAGAAAATCACTATCAACCTGGACATGTGAAAATTGGACAATCACAGCTGACTTATTTTCACAGATCCCTTGAGTTCCTTGTCAAAATTAGTAATCCCAGAAGAGAATTGTAAGCTTTATCAACATAAAACTATCATCAGAGTGATACATGAGCCTTTTTATACAACTCATAAAGGTTCAAAAAAGAATCTTAAACCAAAAAAAAAATCAATACAACATATACTCATACGATCCCGAATCATTAAAATTACACAGTCCCAAAATTATGAGATGCAAAAAGAACACAAAAATCATACCCACCAATTACAACAATTTCAATTGTGCAGATTCACATCACCCAAATAGAATCTCGTGGTCACAAGTTAAAATTTTAGAATTGACCCAAGATACACATCACGTCACATAATAAAATTAAAAAAAAAATCCCTAGCAACCGTGCCAAGTGAAAATGGACAATCCCAGCTGACTTATTTTAACAGATCCCTCGAGTTCCTTGTTAAAAATTGGTAATCCCAGAAGAGAATTGTAAGAGCCTTTTTGACACAAGGCATAAAGGTTAAAAAAAGAATCTTAAACCAATAAAATTCAATACAATATATAACTCATATGATCCCAAATCCATTAAAATTACACACAGTTCCAAAATTATGAGATGCAAAAATAACACAAAAATCATATCCATTGTGCACATTCACATCACTCAAACAGAACCTCGAGGTCACAAATTAACAATTTTAGAAGTGACCCAAAACACACATCACATCAAAATGATCAAATACTACATATCAGTATAAAAAGACGGAGAGAGATGAGAAATTACTTCAGGACGCTCTTCTTTGTCGAGATCAGCGGCTTTGGAGTCGAGCATCATAGCCTCCACGGTCAAATCCGCAGAGTGCTCCATCCAGTAGCTCTTCTGCACCTCACGCTCTTCGCCTGTAATCAATCAAAACAAAAATCGATGAATGCGACAAAACCCAGAAAACCCAGAAACGGAAAAATCGAATAAGATCCGAGACTCACTCTGAGCAGCCATGGAGATCGAGAAAGAGAGGAGATTGAATTGCAGGGGCAGGGTAAGGGAAGGGAAGGAATCGGAAAGGAGATGGGTCTCTGAACTAAGAACCTTCAATGGCAATGCGAGATCTAGAGAAGCTCCTGGATCTGCTGTTACAAGAGAGACCCTTCTGCTGCATCACCCACACACACACAAAGATGAGAAATGGAGTCTCCCAGAGTCTCTGCCACTCACTGACTCTGGCTGGTTGATGAATTTGCTTATGGTTCGCATCTTATTATACAGGGAAAACTTTCGTCTTATCATCCTATTTAAAATGTCTATCTTATTTTTGTAAATAAATAAATATTTTGAAATAAGTATGGTAAACGAATTAATAATCATCATAATTATTGTATATATAAAAATTAATGACATAGAATATAATGATTGAGCTGATATTTGAGTTTTTAGGAAAATATATTAATAGGAAATCAAGTCATGAATGAAAAAGATTAGCCTTTAAATATATTAATGATTTACTTTGTTTTTCTCTTTCTGAATAATTTTTATTAGAGGGTGTTTATTGAGTCGAGTTGGGTAAACCTGACCGATTCCTTATCCACATGTTTAATTTTTTATTTTCTATCTTTTCTCTCATATATGATATTTATCTTTCTCATAGCATCTCACAAACAAGGACACCGTGTTCAAAATCCTTCCAAACACAAACTAGTAAGAAAAGTCTACTTTGATAGTTTGATTGCCAAAAAAACAATAAAAATCATGGACGACGACGACGAGGTCCCGAGGAATGAGATGAGGGATATGTTCAAGGGGGTCGACTAGAACGACGTCTGATTCATCACCGACGAGGAGCTGAGGTTGGTGCTGACCCGTTGGGGCTCGCATAGGGATTGTCAATTTCGACGAGTTCTTGCAGATGATTAAAGGGACAGATTCACAGCCCTAGATTGAATTCTGAATTCAACATACATGATTAGTAAAAAATTGTGAACCGACATTACCATACGCCGATTTAAATTCCAATTTTGACTTCTCCATATGCATGTAAAACAAAACAAAAAATATGATCAGAAAGTGACACATACACACTCTCCATACCATTTATCTCCATCTCTCTAGATTCTCTTTCCCTTTTATTTTTGTTCTGGTTATATATTCACTCAGAAGTGATAATTGGTTCTCAAGACTTTACGGTCTCGTGGACGTGGTCGTCGGACAAACAAAATGAAATTTCACAAGTTTTGCGGACGGGCTTTCTGTTGGAGCGAGAATCGAAATTGCATCTGCTACTATCCCAAACGAGGCCGTCCCACAGTGGCGACGAGTGGACGCGTCAAAAATAGGTCAGACGAGAGGGGAAAGTCGTCGTCGATGATTACGGGGTGGCCCGTGTTTGGGATTGTTGCGGACCCTGCTGTGGAAATAAATTGATACATATGAATATGTCATTGCCAAATTTATGTGACTCCTACAAAACTTGTGCAAGTATGAATACCATCGAAAATCCAAAAGTTCCTTGTGCAATATGTTTTTTGGGTGCTGTTAGGAGAGAAAGAGAGGTGTTGAAGATGACATGAGTTAGAAATTTGGAAAGTAAAATAAGAGTAGAATGATTATTTCATCTAAAACTTAACTGTTTTTTTAACTGTTTTTGTGACTGATAGTTAAGTTTACTCATTTGCATATTAACCTAAAATCATTTATCATTAAGACTGTTTTAATCTCAACCATTTATTTTAATAATTCAACAATTGAAATTAGTTCCTAATTTGTACCATGAGAGATGGTTTTTACCTGAATAATCCTTTGAATAGAATACTATCAATATTTTGAATTATTTAATATTTTTATTACAATGACAATAAGTGTGACCGTTAAAATTTAATATCTCATTTTTATTGGTTACAATCGGTGAAAATCATGATAATAGTAGAAACCTGAGAACTAATACCATTCGAATGATGATATTAGATCAATGGTTCTTTAATTTACCCAACTTCACTGGTAAATTAAATACAATGACACTATAAGAGGTATATCAGTAAATCTAAACATGTCATAAACCTAGATTTACGTTTCTCATTCCCCTTCTATTTTCAGAAATACAAAATGAAACCAAACTAGTGTAACTATTCCTCCCGATTTCCTCGAGATGACCACCAAAATCAAAAATCATCTCCAGTGATGTGGATCAACCTCGCATCTTAAGAGATCACACCATCGGTCCCATCCCCACCATTCAAATGCCGACAGTTTGTAAAATGAGTTGTAGAATGTAACCAAAAACGGACGATACATAAAATGAGAGATCAACCTTGCGAATGCCGATAATTTTTATAAAATTACAGTGAAATGAGAGTTTGTAAAAAAAATTAATATAATAAAACTTTTTGATGACACATAAAATAATGGACATGTCACATGTGAGAGGCTGTAAAAATCATGGATTTAGTGTGGCCGCGACCTTTGGCTGTGGAAAGTGAGAAGCTGCGAAGAGTGATAGTATATGTGGGGCCCAGCCACGTAAGCTCCGGGCCATCCCAGCCGTCCACTTGTCTCCATCATGCAATTTTGTAATCTCCTCATCTGAATCCACGTGGCCCCACTGAGAATCAACTCATCCACCAATCATCGTTCAATTACTCATCGCCTATTCGTAAATATTACTTCAATTTGTGCCTTAGCTTTCCCAAGAGTTTTTTTTTTTTGAAGAATTCCCAAGAGTTAATATATAGTCTCTTTTCAAAAATAATAATGATATTATTATTATTATGGATTAAATTAAACAGTGCCATCTTCAATATTGTGAAGCTCCCAACATTTTATATGATTTAGTACAAAATAATTACTCGGACTCAGTTTAATAATTTATAAAAGTATATGAATTAAGAAAAACTATTATTTTCATAAATTGCGGATTACAAGATAGGTCATTGGGTCAATATTTAATTAGTCTCCCAAACCTTCACAAATCGATTTATCAATAAACTTTTTACAATAAGACATTTATTAATTAGCATATCTTTCATAAATTAAACCAATCGTTTTCTACAATACATAAAAAAGTTTTAGTCATTCCTATATATATTTCATTTCATAATACATTATTAATTGCCCATTATAATACGTTCTTTTTTCGAGAGGACATCGCAATAGTTTGAGCCTCACACTATTAATA
>JAYMTQ010000433.1:0-18031 GCA_036897385.1 Geranium incanum | reverse complement strand
TATACTTATCATCATGTTTCAGTTTGTAGGTTACTATGTACACTTGGTCTATGAGTGCGGGAATTGTGTCACGTGATTTGTTTATTTGAATGAAATCACCTTCATTTCAACAAAAAATCTATGTATATTTTAGTAGATAAATCGTGAAAAAGGTATTTATTTACAAAATTATTTGTAAAAGTGATTTTAATAGTGAATGTGTACTTATTAATATTTTTTGCAAAATATGTAAATTTGTAAAAATTGATGAAAATGTTCTTCAATTTATCATTTATTTATTTTAAAAAAATCAACTCAAGTTTAGTTTATTGGTTTTTTTTCTTAATTTCAAAATTCGTCTATATTTAAAATCTCACGTAAAGACATCGATGGCATGTGATTGGACAAAAAAAGCTGACGAACTCGAGTTAAAAATATATTTTCAAAAAATAGTAGGTCATCATTCCCTTTTTACATTGATCATAATTTTCAAAAAATAATAGGTCATCATTCACTTTTTACAAAAACATAAATGTGTAACCACATTTTCTAAAATTAGAATAGTTCAATTTAAACCTCATTCAATTTGTATAAATAATAAGCCACCTCTCCATTTCCTAATTTCATTGACTCCATTTAATTAATTCTCTCTCATTGCCAAGTAAAAAAAATAACCCATTTCGTTTTCATTGCTTGTTCTGTAATTCACAATCAACTTGAAGATTTGGGTTAAATCTGGTCTGATATTGCTCTGTATGGTGTGGATTTTGGTGGGTCTCTCTTCATTTCAATACAAAGCTCCTCTCTTCTCTCCTCCAATCAGACCACAAAAGCTCAATAACAAAATAAATATTTAAAAAAAAACCATTTCTTCTCGATTATTCTTCTTCTTCTTCAATCAGTTGCAGAATGGGCATGGCTGCAACAGAGTCACAGTTTCATGTTTTGGCTGTTGATGACAGCAGGATAGATCGGAAGCTGATAGAGAGGCTGCTCAAAACGTCGTCGTATCAAGGTTTGTTGATATTTTGGGGTCCAGAATTGGAGTTTTCATGAAATTAAATTGATGTTCTCAAATGGGTATATGTTTATTTGTTCTGTGGTGTGATTTTATTTTTCTGGGTGTTGATTTGTTTGTTTTTATGGTAGTTACAACTGTGGATTCTGGGAGCAAGGCTCTTGAGTTTCTGGGTTTCTATGAAGATGACCAAAGCAACCCAAATGTGCCCTCTGTTTCTCCTAACAATCATCAGGTGATGATTACAATTTTGCCCCTCTCATTGTGCCAGATTGTGTACTCTTGTGGCAATTTCTGTTGTTTTTATTTTCTGGGTTTGATAGATTTTCTTTGTTTTGCTGATTTATGTTCTCTGGTGAAACTTTTTGTCACTTTGTTTTCTGGGTTTCATGGATTTTCTTTGTTTTTCTGATTTATGTAGTCTGGTGAAAATTCTTGTCATTGTGATTTCTGAGCTTTTTGTATTTTTTTCTTCTGATTCATGCACTGTGTTGACAATTTCTATCAATTTATTTTCTGGGTCTCTTAAATTTTCTCTGTTCTGCTGATTCATGTACTGTGGTGACCATTCTTGTCACTTTCTTTTCTGGGTTTCTTAATTTTTCTCTGTTTGGCTGATTTATGTACAAATTTTGTCATTTTATTTTATGGGTTTCTTAAGTTTTATTTGTTTTTCTGATTTTCCAGGAGGTGGAAGTGAATCTGGTTATTACAGACTATTGCATGCCAGGCATGACAGGCTATGATTTGCTCAAGAAAATTAAGGTTGGTCTATTTATTTGAATTTTCCCTGGAAATGTCTTTTGATTTTTCTACAAATATCTATCATTTTTGTGATATTATAAGTAATTAAAAACACATATAGTTCTTTCTTGGGCTTTTGATTCTTCAAATCTCTGGTTTCAATTCCTCTGTTTACATATATCCTATTTTTTATTTATTTATAAAAGCTTGATTGGATCTGATTTTCCTTTCCCTGGAAAAGACTTTCATGGTGAGAAAAAATCCAAATGGGCACTCTCTTTGCCACTGCCTTTTTGAGAATGTCAATGGAAATAATTTGGAATATTTCATATAGTTTCCAGATATTGCAAAGATTTGTTTTTATATTCACTCTCATCTCATTTGCATATGTAATTTACATTAATGTTCATGATAGCTCTCTTATTCATTTTTTACATTGATTTTCTCTTGTTCTGATTTTTCCAGGAATCTTCATCTCTGAGAAGCATACCTGTGGTGATTATGTCATCGGAGAATGTTCCTTCTAGAATCAACAGGTAAAAACTAACCAAAATCAACATGGTTATGACCATCTGAGATAAATTAATTAAAAAAATTACCTATACTTATTTTATTTGATTATAAATGCAAGAGGAAATTGCAAAAAGTAGTTGTGACTTTCATTTTTGCAAAAAAATGGATGTAAACTTACCAAACTATCTTTTTCAAATTGTGTGCAATGGTTCAAAATGACGAAAATGCCCTTGAAACAAATTCTTTAAATTTAAAATAAAAATAAAATTTTCAACTCGAGTTCATCGAATTTTTTACTCTCGCACGCCATTGATGTCCTTCCGCGAGAATTTATATGTAGCGAGAATAAAGAGAAAAACTGACGAGTTTGAGTTCGAAAACATTATTATTTTTATTTTGATTTTTCAAACAAAAACTAATTTTAAGTGAATTAGTTCACTGCTTTTTGCAACAATGAAATTTCAAGACACTATGAAATATTTATTTTATACAGAGTATGAATAATATTTTTGTCTCTTCAATTTATTTTGAACACAGGCCATTTTTTACTATTATGTCATGATTATTTTGAGCTTCTTATTTGACTGTTGTCACCTGTGAATTTGATTTGGCTTCAAGAAACTGATCAACTGATACAAAATTTTGGATTCACAGATGCTTAGAAGAAGGAGCTGAGGAATTTTTTCTTAAGCCGGTCCGGCTATCAGACGTGAACCGGCTCAGACCACATATGATGAAAACAAAATCCAAGAATCATAACCAAGAGAAAAATGAACATGAATCCGAAGAACCAGTCCTTGAATTGTGCCGAGAATTGGCAAAACCCGAGGTCGAGTCACAATCACAACAGCAAGAACAATCCAACAAGAGGAAGGCCACCGAAGATGGGCCTGGGCCTGATAGAACAAGGCCCAGGTTTACAGAACTGACCACTTTGATTTGATGAACTGGGTTTTTGATATAGGCTGAAGTAGGATTGTAGAGAGTGAGAGAGTTCATGTACAAATTCTGAAAGAAAACATCTGGTTCCATTTTTTCTGTTATGATTGTATAGGGCTGCTAAAAAATAACCGAATCGATCAAATCGAATAGAGTTAAAACGGTTTAAAATATGAGAATTTTATGAAATCCGTTTCATAAAATTTGAATCAAATCGAAAATAGATATATTCAAAACCGAACTGAATTATAACGGTTCAGTTGCAGTTTTGATTTTTAACAATCGAATTGATCAGTTCGTGCTGGTAAAAAAAAAATCAATCAGTTCGATTTTGAACCGAATGAACCGACTCAAAACTGTACTGTAAACAATCCTAGCTAATTGTGACAAACTAGGTTGGGTTCATGCGTATTTAATGATTTCGTCTTCCATTATGCTAAGTTGAGAATACTCAGTCTTCATCGAGTTTGTGGTATTTTACCTTTGGCAATAGAGCTATTGCGGGACGAAATTAGTCATACTATTCTACCTTATCCGATCATGGACACCTGGTTCATGTTGAGTTCAAACGTTTTCATTATCCCTGTTACTTAGGTTTGGGTAAATGTTCACGACTATATGCTTAGAGTTTGAAACTAATTCTACAAAAGGATATGCTCGATGTTGTTGTTGATGCAACATGTGGGAGTTAGGTCTAGTGGCTTGGTGTAGAAGTCCACGATAGATGAGAGATTCGATCTGATCCAACGAAATATAAAAGAAGGGTAACGTCATGTTAAAATGTTAAATCCAAACACTTTACTTAAAATTGTATTTTTCATTTGAAAATTATTTATTTTATAGAATTTTTTTGGCGCATGCCTCAAATTTAAACAACATTAATGATGTACTACCAAAGTTAAGTAGTATAGTTTTGTTTATTGTAATTTCATGTAAAAAATGACAATTAATTGTGTTGATTATTAATATATTGTTTTTGTTTAAGATCTCCAATTGGAGGAGACCCAAATCTAATTATATATCTACTTAAGGTTAGGCACGGTTTCAGACCAGAATCGAATTGGCCAAAACCGATTCAAACCTTACTTAACCTCTCAGATCTCAATATACGAGAACCAAATTCAGAATTATTATACGAGAAATGATTCGTTTTTGAACAGTTTAGTTCAAACCTAATTTTTTCAAATTCAAAACCAAAATCAAACTACAAACCACAATTTTATTTTCGATCTAATTCATGATTTGAAACCGGTTTCGGGGATAAAGTGACCACAACTGCATCTGATTATAAATTTTGAAGAAGCAAAAGCCGCCGTTTATTTATTTATTTATTTCTTCCAAAGAAAGCCGCCGTTTATTTGATATTTAAAGTTTGTGAAATTAGAAGAAAAAAAGAGGACACTGTCCTTCCTTGTAATAGACTTTGACCATAGTTGACCGCAGCCATGAAAAACAATAAACGAGCGAAATGGGGGTTTAAAGTTTAAACGCGACACGGAGGCAATCGTAATCAATCACTCGATCACCCTCATCGGGCCCCACATCGTGGAGACCCGCCACGTGGCAAGATCCTGATCGCGCCCGAGCCATCGGATCGCGGGTATAAATAATAGAAACGAGTTGGAGATTTATTTTACGAAACAGAATAAAGTTGAAAACAATTAACGACAGCACAGCACAGCACAGCACAGCACAGGGTTTGATCGGGAAGGTTTTCGCGCTCTCTCTCTCTCGCTTCCGATTCCGGTAAGATCTCCGGCGAGAAAAGCTCGTGCGAATCGATTTCGTGTCTGTGTATGGAGATTTTCAGTTTATAGCTATGGATTTTGATTTTTTGTACTGTGTATGTGTTTGCATGTTTTTTATGTGCATCGATTGGGGCTGTTCTTGTGCTTGTTAGGGTTTTATAGTTTTGGTCTCGAGTGTGTTGTGATCATGGCCGAGGGATTTGTGACGAAGTAGTTGAATTCGGTGAAGAAACTTGTTTGGTTGCTAGGAAAATTTGACTAATGGAAACGGATCAGAGCTAGTTAATTAAAGTCTTCTCAATTGGAGAAGAACAGCTGAGGGTTTGAGTCTTTGAGATGACGTGGTTGAATTCGGTGAACTGGTAGTAGAAACTTGTTTGGTTGCTAGGAAAATTTGATGAATGGAAACGGACCAGAGCTAGTTAGTTGATTGAAGTCTTCTCAATTGGAGAAGAGCGACCGAGGGTTTGAGACGAAGTGGTTTAATTTGGTGAACTGGTGGTAGAAACTTGTTTGGTTGCTAGGAAAATTTGATTAGTGGAAACACGGACCAGAGCTAGTTAATTGAAGTCTTCTCAATTGGAGAAGAGTGGCTGAGGGTATGAGGTGAAGAGGTTGAATTCGGTGGACTGGTGGTAGAAACTTGTTTGGTTGCTAGGAAAATTTGATGAACGGAGAAGGACCAGAGCTAGTTAATTAAAGTCTTCTCAATTGGAGAAGACCTGATGAGGGTTTGAGGTGAAGAAGTTGAATTCGGTGAACCGGTAGTAGAATTTTGTTTGGCTGCTAGGAAAATTTGATGAATGGAAACGGATGAGAGCTAGTTAATTAAAGTCTTCTCAATTGGAGAAGAACTGCCGAGGGTTTGAGATGAAGTGGTTGAATTCCGGTAGTAGAATCCTGTTTGGTTGCTCGGAAAATTTGACGAAAGGAAACGAACCACAGGTAGATAATTGAAGTCTTCTCAATTGGAGAAGAACAACGGAGGGTTTGAGATGAAGTGGTCGAATTCGGTGAACCTGTAGTAGAATCTTGTTTGGTTGTTCAGAAATTTTTATGAATGGAAATGGAACAGAGCTAGTTAGTTGAAGTCTTCTCAATAGGAGGATTTATTTATACTCATATTTTCCCCAGGGTTTGTTAGTGTTTGGGCAAGATTTGGTCAATTTATGTATCTGTAAACATAATATTAATTTTCTTAGATTTTACGCAGAGAAGGCTCTCACTGACCTCCTTAGATAGGATGAGCGGCAATGGTTCCGTTTTTTTGTGAGTGATACTGAGGAAGATGCAAAGGACATTTCTGAAGGACTAATTCCACTTTATTTTTACTTTTTTGTGATATTATTCTTTCCTATTGTTCAAAATTCCTGTACTAAAAGAACTAATTCCATTGTTTTTCTTCTCATGGAGTGTGGCATCAGGTTCTGTTCATACTTCAAGTGTATTTTATATTTGAAGGCTGAGGCGAAGCATCAGTTTGGAGAATAACCTATTGAAGTTCACTGGCCCATTTCGAATAACGTCAGAAGACAATTGCTCTGTTTTTTCTGAAGTATTTCATTAGACTGAAACTGTGAAAAATGTCTAGTAGTGCTGTGAGAAGGGTCTCTCGTCAAGACATACAGCTGGTAAACTCTTCATGGCTTGTCCAAGATTATCTGCTTGCGGTTTATTTTTATTCTATCCAATGTTGTTGATTCTCTTGTCAAATGCTTAGTAAAGCTTGTTAAATTTGCCTTAAAAAGGTTCGTCATGTGCTCATGGTGCATTTTTTTTGAATTTCTCGACCATGTTCGGAAATGAAGCTATTATGTTGGTGAATAGTAAGACAATAAGTTTCCGTTCCTGTTGAGTATCTATTTTGATTCTTCTTCCCGATTTTATTTCCCGTATTATTATTTTTGTTCAAATCAGCAGTGACTTATATTTATTTATAGAACATGGTCTGGTTTTTTTTCTAATTCTGTTTTATTGTCCGAACCCAGGTGCAAAATCTAATAGAAAGATGTCTTCAACTTTACATGAACCAAAAGGAAGTTGTGGAAACTCTATTGGTTCAAGCCAAAATAGAGCCCGGGTTCACCGAACTTGGTAATATTATTGAAGTGTCTGATTAGCGTTATTTATGTTTGATACTGTTCTGGCTCGTCTGATGAAAGCTGCACATTGAACACGAAAGGATATACAAACATGGCATAGTTGACACATAGTGCTTTCTCATGATATAGTTAGGCTTGCATATGATGTTGGCTAATGGTAGTATGGCAATCTGAAATGTTCTTAGCCATGACGGTCCGGGATTAGTCGCCTTTAAGTACACAATCTGTTGGGTGTTGCAGATCACTAGTTATGAGCTCCTCTATAGAGGAGCAATGCTTAGATCAGACCATAAACGTCTTGATTTTTATGTTTTAGTGGGTTTTAGAATGTGTTCATGGTGAGGTTGTGTCGTACATGAGAACCATTGAGGCTATGTAGCTCGTTGGAAAACCTAAATATATGCAGGGAGAAGACCCTGAGTTAAGACAACTATTTTTTCTGACATATTTATAGGTTTGTCATTCTTCATGGTAATTTGGTTTATTTTGTTAATGGTGGATATGGGTATGAGCGGAGATGAGTAATTACAATAACTGGCACTTTCATTTTTTGACAAGCATTGATAATGTATTGAAGGCTCTAACGAGGCCTCAAAGTCAAATAACTCTATAACTTATTCAGTTTTTTAGGGAAACTGCAACAGTATATGCAAGCACACATGGTGTTTTTCTTTTGGTTGTTTCATTGATCTTTCCTTTGCTTGTTTTGCAGTTTGGCAAAAGCTCGAGGAAGAGAATCGAGAATTTTTCAAGGCATATTATCTGAGGTTGATTGTAAAACACCAAATTCTTGAATTCAACAAGTTGCTCGAGCAACAAGTGCAGCTGATGCGCCAGATAAACCAAACTGGAGTTGCTCCTATGCCTACTTCTAATGGATCTAATATGCCATCACGTAAGACCCTTTTTCCTTCCACTTTGGATTTCCTGTAGTGTGTGAATCGTCATAGGCCTATATTTGCTTAGTGAGAGTTAGAGATTATTGATTGTTTTCTCATCAATTAGAATTTCGTAACTAATACCATAGAGCCCATAGATCAAATAATTAGCATGCTAATTAAAAGAAAAGAAGTGAAAGGGTTGATTATTCTACCTCTTGATTATTATATATTAGAAACAAACAAGAAGGAAAGATGGGCGTCTTGTAGGCCCGTTAAAGCATCTTAGTACTTCTACCTTGTACTTGAAGCTATAGTCAAATTTCCAACTTACATACTCTTTCTCTTGTTTTCTCTCTGCATTGCGCGAAAAAGAAAACATAATAATATAAGGAGTTTGAATTTTCTGTATCCTAGTCTGGTAACTTAAAAATCTAAAGTGATCAACCAAATTCCCTGATCAAATTATGTAGAATGGTTTCTATGTAATAGGTGAGGCACAATGACCTCTCTCCTAATTTTGGTAGACACTGTTTCTAATTTCTCCAAATCACATGCTATTTGCTACTACAAGTCTCTTCTGGCATGTTCAGCTATGTTGACTTAGTAACTCTTGCGTGTTTCTGCAACCAGTGCACCAGACCTCTGGCTGCTATGCTCCAAATCCAACAGAAACGGCTTTGAAGCCAGAAAACATGCAACACCCTATTGGTTCAGGTTTGCCTAATGCATTCAGTAATGGCGGTTCCAGTTTGCCTAACTCGTTCAGTAACGGTGCTCCATCAATGCAAAGAAGCATGCATACTGCTGTTGAAATGCCCGTCCATGACAACACTGATAGGATCGGTGCAACTCTGAACATGCTGCCAGATCAGAATTCAAACATGGGCTTGATGTTGGGAATCAACGAGGTGATGATCAAATCAGAATTGGGATATTCGGGCAATTCCTCGTATATGTTCGGTGCCGATGTCAATGTCTTGGAAACACGCCCGACACTCGGGGATGCATCTGTTGCATCTTACAGCAGCGTGGAGTCCAGTGGGCAGTCCCTCAATGATTCACTTTTGGACGCGGACTCATCTTCGTTCGGGTTTTTGAATCAGATTCCTCGGAACTTCAGTCTCTCAGATCTGACAGCAGGCTTTTCCCAGAGTTCAGGTTCGTACTCGTATCTCTCTCGTGTTAGTATTTTCTTAGAGTATGTGTCAACTAAAGCTTCTATCAATTCGTTTATGGGATGTGATTATGTTCTGTATAGGCGAATAAGTTAATGTTACAAGCCAAGATCGAAATGTTAGAATTGAGGGAAAATCGCAAAAAGTTGCCACAAACTTTTCTAATTTTGCAAAATGTGTACATTTGTCAAAAAATGACGAAAAATCAAAATAAAAAATAATGTTTTTCAACTCGAGCTCGCTGGTTCTTCTCTTTATCCCGATCTCGTCTAGATGTGAAGTCTCACGGAAGGACATTAATGGCGTGTGAGAATAAAAAAATTAACGAACGCGAGTTGAAATATTTCAATGGCATTTTTGTCAATTTTCGCATCCACTTTTTACAAAATTGAAAAATTTAATGGCAACTTTTTGCAATTTACCCTAGAATTTATGCTGATGATTGTTGTGAAATTTTCCAGACATACTGGAGAGCTATCCTAGATCACCGTTCTTAGGAACAGACACTGACAACTTCATGGATTCTCACGAGAGAGTAGAGCATCAAGGTGAGGTTTTCTTGACAAATATTCCATATCGTGTCTTAATCTCGAAGTGGAGTGCTAAGACATGTTCTAGTTTCTTACAGGAGACAATAGAAGGTTAGACACCATATCAGAAGGCTTCAGTTATGAAGATCTTGGCAGTGAATAGTTGTATCATACTATCATTCCAGTGGTGAGTTATTGTTTCACTCATACCAGTTTGAGCTATGGATGTGTTTTAACAAGTTTCATATATTCAATTAGTTTATTAGCTGTTTCTTGTACTCTTATGTTGCTTTAGATGAGCACTTAAGCTTTGCTAGTGCAACAAGGTACGGATGGCAAAAATCCCCAAACTCGATGGGGACCCGAGGCCCCTGATCAGACGGGGTAGGGGACGGGTATTAAATCCCGAATCTGTTCCATTGCCATCCTATAGTGGCAAAAATTTCCAAACCCGATGGGGACCTGGTGTCCCCGATCCGACATGTAGGAGACGTGGATCATTAAATCTGCCTGAACCCTCCCCGTTGCCATCCCTACAACAAGGTCACTTTATGCTAGCAATTTTCATCGCAAACCACTATTTGATTATGCACCAAAGTTAGTATTGGCTTGTTTTTTTTTCCAAATGTACGGAATTAGCATAAGTTATAGTGTGCAGTGCCAGTGTTTTTTATTTATTTATTTAATAGATGCTTAACCTTCAATGTCACGTATGTGTAAGGCTATGTATACACCAAATTAGCGTTAGAAGAAACGCGTAATTGATAGTAGAGGGATAATCTGGTGAGAACCTCACCAGATCGTGAGAACTGTGAGAATCACGGCTCCCTCGGTACTCCACTCCCCCGAAATGATTCACTTATAGGCTATAGTATGGAACCCGCCCCCCCATGCCACATGGCACCCCCATATTGGTTCTCATGGTTCTCACGGTTCTCACGCCTCTTGTGGTTCTCACTGGAATGCTTCCCATTGATGGCATGGATCTATAACTACTAAATTGTACACAAAACCCTGGCAAACCGCTGGTCATTATCAGTATTATAAAACAAAATCGGTGGTTACATTACCAAGTTTGTTCACTATGTTCTCACTTCTCATCATGTTACTGCAGGTCCAGCTACATAAAAAAGACGATAAGGTTTGTACATAACATCCTAGAACTGGGGAGGCTTAAGATTTTAGCGATTTGTGTAAAAGTTCACTCACAGCACAATGTAGTGATAAAAAACGGTACCTCTTGCAAAATGGAATTTGGCGCAAGAGGTTTTCGTAACCATGGGCAATCTCTGGAAGCGTAAACGATGCTCGCTGTCTAATTTATGTTTTCATCTGCAACAATACACCAAATGTAAGGTATTGATGCTATCTGTGGCTTTGCTGTACATAAATATTATTTTGAACAGTTTATAAGCATTCCCTATATATTTTACTACAGTAATGCACAATTATATGGTGTTTCGTATTAAATTCACATTCACCTTTTGTAATTTTGCAAAATTATAATAGGTCATATCAAACAATTGTATTTTTAGATTATATAATGTTGGTTATCATATTTATTTTGAAGTAGCTTTATATATCGGGTTTGTTATTTGTTTGATGTAACACTTCCTATCATTGTTGTTCGATGCTTGATGAATATTTTATATGTGAACAAAAATACTTACACAATCTGATCATTAAAAGATAGCTTCTTCACACACTAATTCAGACGCATGAAAAAAATTACATTAAAGTGTGTTACAGACTCAGCCTCATAACAAAAAGTTTCTATTAGCCATACAAATCCAAATGATGCATCAGACAGACATTGTGGTACAAAATCCTATTTTAGCATGGGAATCAATATAAATAGGAGAGCTAGTTCTGATAGTCAATAATCTTAACTACCGACGAGTCCTCGATTTTCTGGAAGACGACGACTCTGTCGTTGTGCTTGAGCAACCCCACTGATCGACCGTGATCAAGAGCCAGTTTCAGTCCATATTCTTCAGCGCTCCTACCCAAAACCTGAAAATAGAAATATGTGGGAAGTTTGAGTGTTTTGGTAAAGCTCAATCTGTCTAAAGCTCATAATAGATACGAGACGCTAACACTCATCACGTGTAAGTCGGATTGAGATGATCTATACATGTGGGGCTCTCCATGAGTAACATGTGGCATTCGCCTTGCCCATGGCGGTGCGTGTAGAAGATGGATAAAGTTCATATAGCATGTTAAAACCAGTGCTCTAAAAATTCCCGACTAGTCCGATTAATCCTCTATAATTCCCGATTAGTCCCCAAAAGGCCTTCTCCGCTCGATTAGCGCCAAGCGGTTTTTAGAACACTGGTTAAAACCTAGTGTTCCAAGAATCTTAACCAGTCCATTAGTCTCCGATTAGTCCTCAGAGGCCATATCCACCCATCTTGATCCTAGCGTTCTTTAGAACACCACCGAAACCCCAATATCCGTCTAAAAACTCAAGTTAACAGGTGAAACCTCAATATCGGTCGTTTAGATGATTCTCCAATTAATTACCCATTAGTCCTCAGAGGCCATATCCGCTCGACTAGCTCCTGGCATTTTTCAGAACACCCCTAAAACCCCAATATCCGTCTAAAAACTTGAGCTAATAGGTGGAGACCCCAATATCGGTCTTTTAGATATGAGACACTAATGAAGACTAGTTTCAGACTGAAGGGGCAGTAAAGACTTACCCCATTAGGGCTGCCCAATATTGGGTAGACTCCTCTCACACCAAGCAATTGCCTGACCTGCAATATGGAAGGAAATGCCTTAAAGAAAAAGAATACGAAAAAACTTGAATTTTCGATATATTACGTCATTCGTGTTCTTGGATATGAGAACTTTGATTTGTGTACCTCTGACGAGCCAGCGAAAGTCCAATTTAGAACATTTGTTCTGAGGCGGGGGATGACGACAGCCACCACGGGTACAGTTGGCCTATATTTTGCAATCAATCTTCCAAGCAAGAATGAGTCAGGGTCAAGAGAGAAAAAACATATTTCGAGTGTTTATTGAGGTGAATACAACAGTAATAAGCATGTGCAGTGGCAGCAGTACCTTGCTGCTCCGCCAGAGGAAGTGAATACGACAATAATAGCAGCCTTGACCTTAGAAGCAGCACGCACCTTTAAAAGAATATGGAGAACCAGATAGCGATAATTAGAGACGATGGTTTGAAAGATAGAGTTCATCATGGGAGCAATAGTGAATTCGGAATAATAACAGATCTGACACTGTAGATGATAGCTTAACATACCGCTGAGGAAGCAACAGATTCAGCATAGGACATGGGTTCTCCGACATGTCTGATAATTCTCTTGAAATGGAGGGGCTGATTGTAAACATTTTCAGCCTAGAAAAACAGAAAATGACTGATTGTTATTTTTTTTATGGTATTGTTTAAAAACTATGAACACTAATGATGCAATGCATATCAATAGCATTTTTGAAATGGAAGCCTCGGTAGAGAGGAAATCTTTGACAAGGATCAGCAAATAGTCATTCAACTTAATTTTACTCAAAAAATATATTATAAATATGTATAAACCAAAGTAATTTCCATTAGATTTCTTATGAAAATACATCTTTTTTGTGGGATGGGGATAGGGACAATATTTTGCATAGATCTGCTAAATATATTGTGGTAAAACAAAAACATTTTTAAGTTTTGATGTTTTGTTTTGTTATAGTTACCTCAGCACAAATGCTCCCCACGGTTTTTAACGCTTCAACAGGATACAGGCCTCGTAGTGTCTCTGCACCTAACAGTATACCATCGGCACCTACAAAATAAAATAAAAAAGTAAGATAGAAATTACAAGCCAAAACGGTATTGGTATTACAATAAGTTACTAACCATCAAAGACAGCATTAGCAACATCAGTTGCTTCAGCACGAGTTGGCCGTAGATTTCCAGTCATGCTATCAAGTACTCGAGTAACTATGGCGGGTTTTCCGACCAGATTACATTTGTCAAGAGCAGACTTCTGAGATACAAAAACCTGCAATTTAAGATAGTGACGAGTAAACATCAGTAGGATAAACACCAAAAGATGGAGTGAAACACTAAAAGGTGTACAACAAAAGGAAGAAATTTTTTAATCCCCAGTTAGAGAATACTGGGGTAAAATTAATCAATTAAGAACAATGAGTAAATACTATATGCTCGGCAAAAAATCCTTCAATTAAAAGTCTGGTTAGATGGTAATTACTGCAACTAATAGACAGAAGCGCAAACCTTCTCCGGGGGCAGGTCAATTCCTAAATTCCCACGACCAAGGATAATTCCATCGGCTTCCTTCAGGATTTCATCGAAATGATCAAGCCCCTAACAAAATTACAGATTGCAAAACCATGTCATAGGCATAACTGAGAATACTAACAAATATGTAAGACAACATTATCGTTAGAGAATTTCTCTGAATATATTTGTATCTGTGCCTTAACCATTAGCTCACCTCCACAGTTTCAATTTTGGCTAATATTTGAATGTCCTGAAGATTTTGTGTCTTGAGGAAAGCTCTAAGCTGCATAAGATGATTAACATTAGATAGATATAGAGAGAGACAAAGCTGCAAAATACACGTCTGACAGAGAATAATTTCTATGAAACAAACTTTGAGTCTATGATATCCGCAAGCTTAATAATGTTGGCTACCGAATGTTCAGATTATCCTTGCCCTATGTATTTCATTTTCACATTTAGTATAAGATTTTTTAAGCAGTGGATGTGGCAGTCATAGGCTTGATTTGATACCGTTGACTATAAGAATTTCACAGATGGCACATGTTTTGATGAGAAAATCGGATTCCCCCTTTTAAACTACAACAGCAGCAAATATTCAATCCTGACCTCACGTATATCTTCTGCTTGGCGGGTACATGAAAGGGAAATAAAATCAACTTTATTACGTGTTGCCCAGCTTGAGATAACCTATTACAGAAACAAGAACAATAAGAGTGAATCAATAAGGAAATATCATACATGCGGTAGTGATTGTACATTTCAAGGAGAATTGAAGAATTTAAGAGAACCTGATGATCACACTATTGACAAGTTGAGCGGTTAAATTTTTAAAAGAGGCTAATAAGAATCCAGAGATTGAAGTTAATGATTCAAGAAAATTTAGATCATTTTCAAAAAAAAATCAGGACAGAACTTAATGAACAGAACCATTCGTATATATAAGACATAATCCATATCCATTGAATTATTATGATGGCTTTGATATTTCATATGTCAAATAGAATTAAAAGCTAAATTTCACTGAAGCATCTCAAAACTATCACCTGATGATTAACAATATTGAATCAACAAACATTTGACCAATTTAGAATGCATTATCTCATGAGCATAAGAACCATTATAAAAATTTGTAATGGTACTCAGCAAAATTAAGTCTGAACTAGTCGCTGCCACTTAGATTTAACCACTTAAAGTACAAAATGTAAATTCCTTCCATTTGCAGAAATAGGGAGAGAGAACTAAAAAATAGTCATGAAAAGCTTGAAACGAGCTAAACAATACCTGTTTGTCAAATTCAGTTAGAGTAGGCATATTGATACGGACTTGGGAAACATGCATAGTTATTATAGAGCCGCCAAGAGTGGCACTGTTTTTCACTTGACAAATAACATCTTTACCCTTTGTCTCATGAACCTGTAGGCCAATAAAGTGCATTAATTGAAGAGAGTGAACTGCTGAATCAGCCATTCCTTTAAGCAAACTACAAAAAGTACATGAGCAACTATAGTTCACCTCTAGCCATGCAGAAGTGCTTTCATGTCCTGTAAAGAGATACTGCCCAAGAAAAACAGTATCACCCTTCTTAACTGTCTGCAGGTCATCAGGAGACACAATTATTAGAAGGAAAGTACAGTAAAATGAATTTCAAGATGATACATTAGATAGCATGTTAACAAGAATGTAGCAGCTTCTCTTTCTTGCTGTTTTCACTGGACAAAATGGTTGAATAGAATACTTTTGAGTTTTGAGTCGATACGAATATTTTTAATGGAGAGCATTGCCAAAGGGGGAAATGAAAGTTAAGGCAAAGCATAAAGGGGGAAATTATCTATTAAAGAGAAATAGAAATTTTAAATAATCAAAAAACAATAGTGACAAAGAGGTTGGCCATAACTGTATATATGCTCGGAAAATGGTACCCAATTTAATTTTAATGCTGGGTTTTGATAGGAAGCTTCAATGATGGTGAAGGTAATGCATAAAGGAGTACACGAAAACAAAAATATAGTGACAATTCTAAACAACCAGAGAAAAGAGTGACCACTGTACACAAATTAAGCAAGAAGTTTGAGTCAAAGGCGCATAGGCTAGTTACTAGTTAGAGAATGTGTAACTCAGCTAATGATGTTGATGATGTTCTATGCCATGAAAACCTTGAATTAAGATTCAAAAGTTGCCTTCTGAGGCTATAAGGCTTCTATATGAAAAGGCACAAGCATGATCTTCTTCAATGATCTATTCTACACCACCTGCTTTGACCAGATAACTTTTGTAAAGCGGGACTACATAGAGATGTAGAATCACACCTCAGCTAGTCCATCATAGTTGATAGGTAAAATCTCCGCGGATGGTTCTTTAGTTACATCTGAAGTGATGGTGACATAAGCATCAGTCTTAAGCTCAATGGAGTTACCACTTTTGTTGCAAACTTTAAGTTCTGGGCCCACAGTATCCAGCATCACCTACAACGCATCATCAGGCCAAAAAAATATTGGCAAGACAAGTCATTACCAGAATAAAATTGAAGAGATAGCAGAAGTAATTATAATTTAACGTCAGTAAATATATAGATCACTGTGGTTTACTCGAGGATTGCCAATATCTTATATAAATACATCACCTAAAGCAACTAAATCAGTGCAGGTTTTATTCTTTGATTGAAATTTCGTCAATCGGTTACTTACAGCACATGTCTTCTTGGATTTCTTAACAGCGGTCCTCAAATTTGCAAGGGTTTCCTGGTGGTAGTCGCCATCTAACCAAGTAAAGTCAAACCGTGCAACTGGAAAATCCAAAACAGAAGAAAATGAATAGAAGTCCAAAATATAAGGATCAAGAAGCTCATCAGAGTTGATAGTAGGCACTACCTGACATTCCCGCATTTAGACATGACTCAATCACTTCAACTGAGTGTGAGCTTGGCCCCAGAGTTCCAAAAACCTTGGTTAACGAAGGTATATAACCCTGCAACATTCAAGAAAGCAAAAGAAAATCAATTGCTTACACATCCATTTAAAAAAAAGTAAATCATTCAATTAACTTCAAGTAGTAGCTGTATGTCAGCACTCCATTCACAGTAACTTACGATTTGAGCTAAAAACAAATGGGTGATGGTTACAGTATATGCAACATGAGCACATTAGGTATGCATATGTATGTTGGTACATACATTCACAAAATATAATCACTACTGTTTGTCTCTTCATGTCCCCATGTATATGGTAATTGCAACCTTTTATAATTTGTTACTTGTACAAAGATTTTTCTTCATTCATTGACTTTTACAACAACAAAAAAATGCATCAGATCTATAAGATAAACATGTGAATCCAAACAGTCACAAGAGAGCAAAACACCCATACCAAACATTCACTATCAGATAAATCAACTTGGCCTGTTTGGCTCCTGAGAAACTTTGAATCCAATCACTCCCCAATATCCAACAAAACACACAAATCCTTCAATTCAACCATCTACATCTATATTACGCAAAAAACGGCGTCTATTCTCCCACATTTCCTTCGTTTTCAAATTCATTTCCAGATCAACCGGTGCAACCTGCTGAGAAATAGCGAATCGCGTTCGTTTCCTCTCAGATTTCCGAGAAAATTCAGGAAATTACCGAAACCAGAAACAAAATAATCGGATGTAAAGTTCAAAATTAAAATCCAAAGTCCGTTGATCTACTCACCGATCCGGAGAAACAAATTGCAGAAAACAGTGAAGTTGCTTCGGACTTCAAAACAAGGTCCGGAGACTGTGAATTTACAGAGAAACACAGAACCTATACATACACTTGCAGAAATGTATATACATCTGGAGCTAGAGAGAGAGAGAGAGAGCGAGAGAGAGAGCGAGTGAGAGAGAGAGATGGTTCTTACACGTTTAGAAGGAATGAGAACAGAGGTGAGACGGAGCTCTTCGACCCCCATTTGACCTGACTGCATTTTTTTTCTTCTTCTTCTCCTTTCTCTGCTTCAATTTCAGAGGCAAGAAGAGACTGTCGACGAAAATGGCGCTTCACTGCTTGCTTTGTGATTCTTTATTTATTTAATTAATTAATTTCCACTTAGACACGTTAGGGGTTGGTGGGTCCCACAGCAGTTGAAGAAACGCCAGGTATCGAATGCGATTTTAAGCATAT
>JAYMTQ010000432.1:0-18031 GCA_036897385.1 Geranium incanum | reverse complement strand
ACCTAAAATTATGTCATGTATTTATTTAATATAATATAATAATAAGTAAAATGAGTTTGAGGGAGTGTGTAATTAATTAGTAGATGAGTGTTTTTGTAACTTATATGATTCGAGTACAAAACTATGGGTACCTTATTAAAAGGAAATAGTATATACTTATTTTGTTCATTATAACTTACAAAGTTAGTGAAATAGTTCTTCAGTCAATAAACTATGGTGTCTGTCCATGTTAATTGAAGTTATACACTTTTATTTGTTATGTACTATATATATCATTTTTATACAACTACACTCAATTACGATTTGAGGCATTTTAGCTATACCCAACTTTTTTAGATTGAAAATATTAAGTTTTAGAGTGCAAGGTTTAAAATATCATTTAACTAAAAGTCTAATTATAAGACCTAAATTTCTAATTTTAAAATTATTTTTTCGATTTTTAAATTAGATTTTTACTTAGGGGTATTTTTCGTTTCTTCTTATTTTTTTCATTTTCAAAATTAACATTTTCCGTCCAAAACTGTTAACGGTGTAAAAAAATATTAAGTTAGGTATAGCTGAATGAGCCCAATTGTAGTTCAGTGTAACTATGTGCAAACGACGTATAATTATCATATAGTTTTATGTATTTTTTTCTCTAAATAAAAATATCGGATACGGCTTACAAAATCATATCTGATAAGATTTATCGTTAAAAAATATTACTTACTTTGAATATTTACTTTTAAATTATAAGTTGAAATATCACAAATCATGTGTTATTTTAGACTGATCATTCTCAAGTCAACATAATATGAATTGAATTAGTAGGATTGACTGATAGTAAAAATTTATTTGATATATTTGTAATGAGGGAAAATCAACTGAAAAAAATGTCCAAACGTTCAAACTGTAGAACATGTAGTGCAGTATTGTAAAGTCGTGTAGAATATGTAGTGTAATGTTGTAGAACCATGTAGATCATGTAGATGTAGTGCAAAGTTGTAAAACGTGATGAACCCTGCTATGGGTCGCTGCGTCTTAAGATCCGCACTGATCCAACGTTTGTAGAACGTTCGGACATTGTACAACTGTTTGTAGTCGAATATGCCACTATTAGTAATTGTATAATAGATATTTTTTTCATTGGAATAGTGATGTATAGAATCTAAAACTTGTGTGTGAAGACAAAAAAATATTAGTGGATTCTAATTTCAACAAGTCCACGAAGCAAAGGAAGCTTTGGTGGTCCGACCCATTTCAGTGCCCTGCTATGGAGGACATAGCGACACATCTCTTTTTTTCCTTTCGTATCAGTCTCTTTCTTTACATGTTTTACGTTTACTCAAACACTAATTAATCGCTCTTTTTCCTCCTTAATCATCACACAATATCTCGTAAAAATTAGGATACGATTCTACATGTCACTTCCACTTCCAAAGTCAAGATCTTGACCACCGAATCTACTCCACCTTCCCTTTTTAACGGTTACATTTCCAAAAACAATATTTAAAAACCCAACAAAGCCCTCCACGCCCGACACGTGGATTCTAGAATTAAAATAAGTGGAACACAATAATATTAAATAAGAGACACCAAAACGGCAAATATGTTGCCATGTCGAGCCCAGAGAAAAAGAACACACGTAAATGAATGATAAAGAAACATAGAAGCATGTGTTCCCGAGGTGTCTACGTACTCTGTGTTTGTGTTGTGTTTTTTTAGGGCACGAGACAGCGAGAGCTTCATGCACGTAACATTATTAGTCACGAAGACCCGAAACAAATGAACCTGGAAACAGAAACACTGTTCCGCCGAATAATAAACTACTCATGACTCGCCCCAACACTGACGTCATCTATGGTTCGGGTCTTGTTCTTGTCCGTGATGGGTGCGGATCCACGTGGCCCCGACAAGGGACACGTGGGTGGGCGACACGTGGGTGCCACGTGGGATGGAGCGATCAATTTTGATGTGTGGGAGTGGGAGTGGCCCAAACCCTAGTTACGAGACATGGTGTGGTAGGGGAGGACCATGTGGACCATTGCTTGTTAACGACTATCGAGGGTCGTTACTTGTTTTGATTGTGTGTACATTTTTTTTTGAGTGGTGTTGGTGCACGGATCTGTCGATTTTTGGAGATTGGGAGGGAGTTTTAGTTCGAGTTCTTTGTATCTTATCGTACAATTTAAAATAAACCCATCATTTGTGAATTGCATTTTTGTATTTACTATTTTAAGTTTTGGGGTAAATATATAATTATAAATTCAATATTTTAGATTGGATTAGATTTTAAAATAGGATTAGAATTTGGTTTTGATTTATGTGTAATGTATTCGAAAAATATTTGATTACATTATACATGTGCATGATATGTATACATGTTACACAACTAGGGTTATAATTTGGTGAAGATTCCTATAATTTATTGGGCTTATGTTAATATGTTTCTCAAATTCAAGATGGTGGTAAAAAAATTAAGATTGAGTTTGCGACTAATGGGTCGAACCGTCCAGGAAGTAATGACTTGATAAAAATAGGTCTGATCATTAGAGGAGACATAGCGGAGAGTGAATGTCATACGAAGTGAGTCTTTTTTTCAATGTGCTTGGCACGTTCATGCATTTAAGACGTCGATATGAACAATATGGATAACAATTTGACTGTCACAATAAATAATTGTAGTAGAATCGTGAAAAGTACTCCGATCATGTAACAACATCATAACTATAGGAGCCCAGAAGTAGTATCAGCGAGAGCTCAATATTTTGCTTCAATGCTAGAGCGGGCAAAACCGTCCGTTTTTTACTTCAATAAGAGATAAGAGAGTCACCAAGGAAGAAACAGTAACCCATAGTGGAGCGTAGATCAGTAAAGTCACCAACCCAATCAGAACCTGAATAAGCTTGTAGAACCAAATGTGTGTCATGAGAGAAGAGCAGACCGTGAGACAAGGCGACTCGAACATACCGAAGAACAACTTTATAGTGAGTAGTGCAAGGAATACACATGAACTGGCTCACAATATGAAATACATAAAAAATGTTTAGGATACTAATAGTGAGGTAAACGAAACTACCAATGAGTTGGCGATATATAGTGGCATTTGAAAGTAACATTCCATATGGGGAATAAGTTTGACATTAACCTCAAAAAGAGTGGTGAAAATTTTAGAATCTGATAAACTTGCACATGTTATAAGGTTAACTCCATATTTAGCTTGCGAAAGATGTGTACCCTGATCTTTCATCTTGAATTATTGACTAAGGTAACACTTGAGTTATCAGATATCTATTGTATTGTCTCCAATGCTAATTATGTCATCCACATATAACATGAGTAAGTTGTGTCCTCGAGAAGTCTTCCTGACAACGAAAGTGGTATCATATGAAATAGACATGAACCCCAAGGTAGTTAATTTTTTCACTAGATTTGCAAAAACCATGCATGCGGAGCTTGCTTAAGACTGTACAACGCTTTCTTAAAACAACAGACTATGTTTGGAGAGTGATTGTAACAAGAAGTAGGTTGTATATAGATCTCCTCAATGAGATCCATTGAGAAAAATGTTCTATACATTCATTTGGAAAATATCATATTTTCTTCCAACTGTAACTACCAATAGACTACAAACAGACGGAAGCCTAACAACCAGAGAAAATGTCTCCTCATAGTCGATCCCATATTCATGTCTAAAGCCTCGGGGACACTAATTAGTCTTTATACCGCTCAACTACCCGATTAGCCTTGGTCTTATTTTTGTAGACTCATTTCCAAGTGACAATATATTTTTCTCATGGTGAAGGCACAAATTCCCAAGTATGAGTCTTCTTAAGAGCATATAATTCCCTAGTCATTGCTTCATTATTGCAAGCCTTGCGACACGTACGAGGCTTGGAAAAATAGGGAATTGTATAAGGAACTCAAGAAACAGTTACATGATCCACAACCAGGCAATATCTATGAGAGGAGTCGGGACATGAGGAGCCGAATCATTTACAAGGGTTAGCTCAAGAGAAGCGATGACCCCTCAATACCATTAAGGAAGATTAATATCTGGGTTCAAAATATAGAGTTGACGGTAAAACGTGAAAAGAAGACATGGACGAGAAAATCTTGTATTCTTAGAAAATGACGTGTCAAGATATGCAAATACGTTTGGAATTAGGATCTCAACACTTCCACCATTTATGCTCGATCACATACCCAATGAAGCAAAAAAAATGCGAGAATGAGGCTCAAGTTTAGTATGTTCGTGGGGATGCATAAGAACTATTCCTTAAATTTTGTCTCCCTACCAGTACGAAAGATTTTGACAACTTTTAAAAATTGACTCCAAATCATATTAAATTTTTTTGAATAAACATCATTGAGATACAGGGAGTTTGATGCTCGTTACTAGGAGGGATCGGGTGTTCTATGACATCGATGGGTATATTTACGTAAGCACCTCAGACTAGGAGGTCTCAATTTTCTTAACCGCCAATATGTTTTCGTGATGTCATACTGGGCAATTTGGGGAACTAGATGGCATGAGTCTCTTGATCCGGGAAGAGGATTGAGGGGGATCAGTTTGTTTTGCAGGATTAATTGGGGTGTTGTGCTAAATGCTTGTTGTAAGAGGTTTACGAGATTTCTCCAGTCAACTGAGGTGAAGGTTGTGGGGCTTACAAAAGCATTATGGTATTGCGCGTGGAAGTGTTTTCAGGATGGTTCTTGTAAGGGATTGTCGGGGAGTCTTAACCCGTTCAAGGTGTAGGCCACGAGTTTGCAAAAGGAAATTCATTGGACTATCAGTTTGGGTCAATCTTATACGGGAAGTCCACTAGTGCACTTAGCGGCTTGAAAACGACTTTCTAAAGGTGCAGAGCGAAAGCAGAAGCTACGGAGTGTGGTAGGCTCAAAACTGTGTCAGATTATCATAGTGTTGTGTATGTTATTCAATTTTGGTGGTTCCCGAGCAATAAAGTGAGAGGAGTTTTGCTTGATTGCACTCATTTGTTTATTTATTTCGTTTTGCTTTAGTCAATTTCATTCACATGATTGCTAGTTTCTTTTATCTCGTAATCTGGTGTGGAGTTGTTCCACCAACTCTTAATGTAGTTTTACAGTCTGTTTGTTTCTAAGCTTTAATAAAGTTAGGGTTTTCGAAACAAATCCAATAACTAAGTCTATTGTAATAGATTATAAATGAATTTTAATCTGGCATGATATACATGACAACTGTGGCCACTAATTTTATGAACATTAAAAGATAGGAAGAGTGCAAGCAAGCAATATATAGATGCAGTTATTGGTCCCCCATTGGAATTGGGGGGTTCAAATATGGGGCAACATTATTGGCGACTTCACGTGTGCACCAACCCTGCCTTTTCTCTTCCTTCACCCATCAACACAGTACCCACTTTTTTTTTTAATAATAGTACTATGATTTTACTCACTGCTATATGTTTTTTTCCTCGTCTCTTTACTCATTTATCAAATAGAAAATAATAAACTGCACACGGACTTACAATTCATATCCCTTTGTTTTGATTTTTTTATTTAAAAGTGGCCCAAATAATATATGCTATTATCCTTACCCCTAGTGCAATTTATAAATTTATGAGAATTATCACACACCCATGTTTCTTATCCTTTTTTTCTTTTTGAGGCCAAATATTACTATTAATAATCTTCTTTTTTACAAAATATATGATCACATTTTTCCACCATAAAAATATATAATTAATTTAGTAATAACAAGTTATTGCATTTTTTTAATCTGATCATATGCTATTACCACATGTAAAGAAATAAATAATATTTCTTTTGAAAATTACATTAACTGCAAATTAAACTCTCGACCTCACCACAAACAACGTGATGCTCAATATTAAGTTTAAACTGAACAAACAAATAAATTAAAATAGAACAGATGCATGAAACATAAAACTGAATTCGAGCAAACTTAAACTAAAACAACACTAAAACTCTACACTAAATTTCAATAAATATTAATATTTCACTTGCTAAGTTTGATTAGATTTTTGGACAAAACAATTCACTGAAAATTAATGGTTGAAAGTAGATTTAGTAGGCCAAAACAACAACTTTAATATTTAATTTAGCACCACAAATCTTTTTTATATATTGGGTGTGGTTTATGAGCACTTTCCAAATTCACTGTCCGAACATTTCAGCCTAACTTGCGTTAGATACTTATTTTTATGTCCCTATTCCAAGATTGTCTGAAATCCTTGTGGGACCCACTACAAGGACACTTTTGTCATTTTAGGTGAATTAGTTGAACTTGCAGTTGAACTCGATTGATGGATAGGACCATCTGATCCGATTGCTACACTGATATTGATCGGGATTGGGATTGGGACATGCATGAATTGATCCATTTGGTTCAACAATATGGAATCAAGTGTTGATCCCGATTAAGTTAATTAATCCATCCCCAAAATTAAACCAACACAGCCCACGCTAAGCTGTGCCCTACATCGTCTCATACTCTCATTTACCTATGATGTTTCTTATTACAACGATACATTGTGGGACCCATGTCTCTCGGTTTGTCTTAACATTAGTTATTTTATTAACAGTTCTATTTAATTCAGTAATTATTTTTATAGACTAATTGCATGTTTCTATTTCCCATAGTACCAACATACTATCAAATGTAAAGGTGGATGGAGTACACAGTTCGAACCATAACCAAACTGACCATAATAGACCAAAATCAAATTATTCGATTCTTAATATATGAGACCCAAATTTAATTGGAACTATTATGTAAGATATGGTATAATTTCAGCTCTGATTTTACTTAGTTGAAATTGATTGGATTTCGATTTTGAATTCATGCTCAATTTATTAATCGAGTTGGATAAAATTTTGGCTATATTAATAGAAAAAAACTTTAAATTCGCTATTTATAAAAATACTAACAAAAATCGAATGTTAATGTTTAAGTACTACAACCAATTTAAAAATTAAAATTTGCAAAAAAAACTAAAAGATAAATAATATATTAATCGGTTCAGTTATTAATCAGTTAACTACTGTTTTACAATGTTGGAACCGATCCTCTAAAACTCATAACAAATACCTACTCGTTATCCATGATTCTTGTTTTTTGGTTTTCGGCTCGAATCTCAGTTTGTGACCAATTTCAAGTCTAAAGTGCTCACTCCTAATCAAATGTGACCATTTATTTTCACAAACTCTTAATGAATGAGTGACTAATTTTATGAACTTTATATCATTGCATTTCATTTGGATTTAGATATAAATGAAAGATCAAATAAATTTAAATTTAATGAATATAAGTTTTCAGTAAGCAAGAATAAATATATTTTCTAAATATCGCGTCCCTTTCTCTAATTATCCTTAAACTCACATTGCTCAAATATCGTGCTGAATCTTGAAATCTGATTTGAGACCAGAGAGTGAGCAGCGCGTCAACCTCTAAGTCACGCCCAAGCTGATCAACAGTAATATCTTGTTTTTTATTGGACACCAAAACAAATATTTATTGGGATATTTGACGTGCCATTAAACATTTATATACGTAGGTGGATTTTGGAGTGGCTGAAAAAAAGTGGAAAAGTAGTGATTAATCTATCAATCAATAAATGTTTGGTTTCGTCAGCAATGATGATTTTGACTTTTTGGAAGCTGAGATATGTTTCTGTTCAGAAATCAATCGCAGCCGTAAATTGTATGACTACTCACAAAACGGAGCTATTAAGTCTGTCAGATTTGGTCCCCATATATTCATGGGCTTTCTGGATTTCCAATAACCGTTCGTCTCTTGTCGATCCAATGTGAAAGCCCGTTCATGTCTATATGGGTCTCAATAAGTGATGGACCGGCCCGAATCCATACTTAAAAATGTGTGCCAACTTATAGTTATGAGTTTTGAAATTGTTGTCACTTGCATAAATTTGGACAAATGTAACAAAAACACCTTCGTATTAAACACTAAAATTAAGGTTAATTATAATTTATCCATACTAAAGTGACGTGTTTTACATTTTACCATAGTTAAAAGAAAATAATTAAGGCTGAAGTTTAGAATTTGGATGAAAAATCTAAATATTTTCAGAAAAGAAAACACTCCTGATTTGATTTTGGAGTGGCTAGCCCGAGCTTCACCTTTACTTCCAGGGTTTTAATTTTCAGATCCAAATATTAGCGTTTCAGTTTCAGCCACAAACATGACAAGAAGAGGGGTTTATTGAAGAGGGTTGTCGTGGATTCATGCTCACCGACTTGGAGCAAGTGTCTCCTCCATCGATTCTTGGCTGAACTCACTGCGATTGGGTATGAAATTGGGGTTTGTGTTGCAGGATTCGTCGCCGGAGCCGGCGAGCTGCGAGGAGTGGCGGGAGCAGCTTCAATTACGGAATTGGGGTCTGCAAATGGAGGTTATGATCTGTAAACGCCGGAGACTATCAATGCTTCCTCGCCGGAGATACGCCGGAAAAACGCGAGGAGAGGGAGGAAGGAGATGGGCCGATCAAACTGGTCCAATAACCCGAACCAGATTCGATTTTAGTTTATTTACGATTTGAGCCAAACCAGGTTAAGGTCGAAGCAAAGTACACAAAAATACAACTAACCGACATGAGTTTACATAATCAACATAAAACACAAAAATTTCAAATTTTTATTTCAAAATATCTCAGTTCTCGGTTTCTTTTTAAATATTATTTTAGTTCATCAGTTATCCAAAAGTACATGACTGTCAACCATTTTAAAGTTTAGAGTTATAAATGATCACATTTGTAAGTAGAGAGTTGTAAATGCAAAATGTGCATAAGAATTGTAAACCACAACTATAACTTTTATCGGCTAAAAACAACATATTGCATGCTAATTGCTATACAAGATTACATGTACAAGATGATACTGTTATCTAATATGTAACTAGATTGCAAATTAATGTTTTTCCCCCTAATATAGGCATAGATTGTGTACAAAGCTGATAGTCTTCCCCTTCCCCATAAGAAACCGTATTCACAGTAATACATCATCATCTTGTTGAAGAGGCAAAGAAGGTGGAGTTCCAGGTGGTATGGCGGCAGCCCCATTCTCACCAGCAAATATGCACAAAGCCTCCGCATCCCTGAGGATCGAATCAAGGTTGATGCAACCGCTCAGCTCGTTGATGAATTTCAACAGTGTGTCGAAGTCCATCTGCTCCCCAATAATCTTGTGGCGGTACCTCTTCAAAATCGCAACGCATACATAGAGGTGCATATGCTCAGACAGGTAATGCGTCCACAATACCTCCCACAAATGCATGGTCTTCCCGTACTCAAATTCCCTTCAAAAAGTAAAAGGATAATATGAAATGCCGAGAAATACAGAAATCATGAAATCTAAAATAACTTGCTGAGCAAATACGTTGAAAGATCACTATTTACATGAATATCTCCAATAAGAAAGAAAGATGCAGCATATTTACACACGCGACTATGTTACCAGATAAACAGTATTCACAAGACTGACTTATAAATATGTTGAATCCAAAGGGAGCATAATCAAATGAAAGGACAGTGCCAAGAGATTTTACCTTTTAAACTGTATTAGAATCCAGCGGAAGCAAAAGAAATAGTTCAAGCAATCATTCTGCTTCAAATAGTCGTGCAATGGGGCATCTAACAACTCCACTAGCTGCCACAATAGCAATGAAATTTATTATTTATCATAATTTTGTTCCAAATGTCCAGAAAAAAACTTGTGAAAGTACTGAAGAAATATCAAGAATCAAGCAGAAACATAAGCCAAGAACAACTAGCACCATAAATGAATTTCAGAGCTACGTCATTTCAATTTGAAGATATGAATTGCAGTGACATACCAAAGAGAATACTAATACATAGAATATAAGCACCCCTACAAGTTTATACACCCACTTTCAAGACTTCCTTAAACAATGTTGCATTCAAGTTGACTGGGTCCTTTCAGAAAAAAGTTTGTCTTCTTGAGAGAAGCCGAGACCTCTGGGCCCTGATACAACTTTCTTTGGTAAATCTATAACATGTTCATATTGAGCCAAATTGGGATGATTTAATCACCACCTCAAATGGATATGAATCTATGGACGAAATGGTATCCTGCGGCAACTTCAAGAAAACAACATATGATTGTCCAACTGGTCAAACACTTGAACTTGGGCAGCGATACCTCTTATCACATTTATATCTCCCTCTCCCAACCTCTATTGAGCCTCTCTCAAGGTGTCTTGAGCTGAGCCCAATTCTTGACACATCAATCTTAAGTCGTACACATGTGACGTGTCTAATAAAAAAACGATTAAAATAGTGGTTTTGCTGTAACTTTGTTAGTAATACCCAAATTCACAATGAGATGATTGAAAAATATAGTTGGGCCAAAAAGTTAGTAACCTCATAAAATGACATTGTTTGTAAATTTATAGCATTAATATTGTACAACTAACATGTAAAGATTTTAAACACTACCTCAACAATGGGTAAGAACGTATAACGCAGAAGTATTATGCTGCAACTTTAAGACACATAATCACAGGTAGAAAATAATGGTTTTGTTTTAATTTTGTTAGTGATGCCAAATTCACAATAAGACGAGTAACAAATTTAGTTTGACATTGATTTATCCATACCAAGAGGCATGACAAACATCCAAGCTGAGCACCAACATGACCCGACTGCCATAAAAAAAGCTCCATTCCGAAATAAGTCCCCACTTAAACCAAAATTCACGGAATTCATATCCCCATACTACTAGGAGAAAAAACGGGTACAAACCGCAAACATATATATGACATTTCAAGATTTATAAACTTAAGTGATAAAGTAGGATAAGGTACCTTGGTTAATGCATATAGTTGAGCGTGCATGCCACTCTGGTCACGATTGAAGTTCGGTCCAAGGCATTCCAAAAGTGCAACAAAACACCAAAATGACTCTGATTCATCCCTAATTACATACAATATTGGGGACAGAAGATCGCTCATACCCTACAAAGAAAATAACTAGATTATAACATGTGCAGGATATGGCAACTCGACACAAAATAGAAAGCAAAGAGGGGAAAAGGGGAAAATGAAATGTTTTCTTTACTGTCAACCCAATAGCACCCATCAGAAACTGATCAAGCATTAAAAGTTTGCTAAATGAACATTATTTACAGATGATTTGAAACAATATAACAGCAAATAGAATTAAATCATAAATGCTACAATTAAACCAATCTTATTAAACCTGGTAGAAATTTAACATGAGAATAGCTTTTTTAAGGCCTTCAAGTTGTTATATATGTTACGGTCCCGACTATGCGGATTGAGTTATGGGAGAATGGGATAGTTTGATAGCTCGATTAACGAGAGAACCCTCGGACCTCGTGACACCTTTCGGATATCTTTACTAAACTAATTCACAAATTAACTTACTTCTTCATTCATGTCTATTCAATATCTCAAGGAGCCTATTTATACATAATAGTACTACTAGGAATCTAATGAAAGTGGGGATACAACCCCTGTAAACATGGAATGTGGGAAATGCACTTACTAATAGATAACTAACTAACTGGTTATTAATTAAAATAACTGATAGATAATTAATACTAATATGGCCAATGGCTCCATGACTTTGTTGTTGACCCGGGACTATAACAATATATTGTATTCAGGCTGGGTTATTACCAAATACAATAAAATACCAACTCATTTAAAATATTATATGTGAACTAGTTACAGACAAAACCTTCAATCACTTTCTTTGGCGTTACACATGCATGTGATATGGTAGAAAATTGGAAGGAACCTGCGCTGAAAATAGTAGGAAGGAAGGACTCACTTTCCCTAATTTGGTAGGGTGAAAGAAAAAGGAGAAACAATGAGGTGGATGCACTTTGCATAGGCCCAACAGTGCAACCAAGAAGCAATTCTCCTAAACTGGAAAGAAGGTTGACCTATTACTTTCTATTGCTTTTATTTATTTGCCCCCTAAACTAATTTGTTCTACACGTGTTACTAAAGTAATTATTTGGACAAAACAAACTTCAACCAAGATGATAAAAGTGATGCAATTTGCAAGGATTCAAACAGAAACAACTGGAGTACTAATAACCTGGCAGTAACTGAGATCAAAATTGTAAAATGAGTATGTCAATAGGATATCACGCATAAGAGCAACATTTGGATTGTCATCCCCATCGTAGAAAGAGAGCGATCGATCAGTCCTCACCTTCAGAGATTGAAAAGGGAAAATGTAAGCACTAAGCATATCTTGCTTTATGAACATAATGAAGGTTCAGAATTGAGAGAATATGTTGTTATTCATAGAGGGAAATACTCTATTTATACAATAAAAGGGATAAATCCCCATAAATACATACAGATTGGGATCAATCACTATTAATCAATCCCTAAATAGTACTCTATTATATACATCTATTCGATACGAACAGTTCTAACGGTATCTAATCAAATCTTATACAAAGATCCAAAATTAGTTATAAATATATGCATACCACATCTTTGTCAACACCGCTTTTCCGCTCCCTGAATTTCGCAAATCTTTTCGCCTGTTCAGGAGAGATACTCTGCACAAAACATATACGTCAACATATTATGCCTAAAAATCAAACTACCTAGGATACATAACTTTAAGGTAATGACTGATAAACCAAGCTATATATCGCCAACTTAATGTGAAAATAAGTATCATATACTTTGACAGTGTAAGTCTATCAGCAGAGATTTCCATATATTCAAGAAAGGGATAAAAGACGCTAGGAGCCCTGGCCGTAATAAATATAATTCAACAGGGTGAATTTCCACAATGGACAAGTGGGCATAAGGCTATAAATACTCCATAGTTTTGCCCTTTCACCAAGGTCAAAACAGGGTATAGCAACTGCAGATAATAATGGCGAAGAGAAAAATATGGATGGTCATTAATGCATGAAGAAAAGCTAGTTCCTTAAAAATACAAATAAAACCAAGCAACAATCTTAAAGACAATCAACACTCTGAAACATATTTAGAATAAAATACGAAGTGAAAACTTCTAGCAAGAATACATAACAAGGTTGCTTCAATCAAAGAGCGTCAAACCAACAATAAGGCAAGAGAAAATGTCACATGCACAAATTCGACCATATGCTTATTACACAACAAGATATATCACAAACCTGCCACTGGAATTTAATAGCCTCATACTCTGACTTTTTTATGGCTTTCATGCATTCCCTCTCTGCATATGTGGACTCAAATGCATGGTATCCCAATAATAATGCCCAAACCTGTACCCATGCCAAACACTTATCGTAAGGAAATACATTTTAAATTTGAAGGAGAATTTACTCAGAACCCAGCCTACAGACAGTCATGAAGAATTTACAGACAAAATACATTTTGGATACCCTGTTCCAAAGTAAGTGCCCTATTTTTTTCCAACAAAATGGATGTTCCAACATATGTGTCCACCAGAAGGAAGTGAATTATGCATGGATTACCAACAATGCCCTTGTATAAAATTAGTAATTACTACTTGAGTATCTTAGTAAGTGGGGATATGGGGGCATGGTGAGAAAATGGAGCACTAACTCCACTAATCTTTATCTTTAGCTAACAATCCAAAAGAATGCTGATATTGGAATGAAGGGATTATCACAAAAAAATTACTCAGCACTTCTTTTATCTTGTTAGCGCCTAGGCTAGGTGATGTAAAATACAAACCTCCTTCCGTAATTCATGCTCAATTCCACCATAAAAAACTCTCTTTCTTAAAGCCTCTGAATCTGTAACCCTCCCTTCGGAATCCAAGAAAGTGGCCCACTGCAAATACAATTATACAACTGAAATTTAGGAGTAATAATACAATATAACAACATTTAAGCACAGGAAAAAACATTTATCCGATAATCCTGATTGGCGAATTAAAGATGTAGTTGTAGCTACAATTCAATCACACTAATAGGTGTTTGCAATAGCAACATTTGAAGGAATTTATCACTAATGAACAACCTATGGCATAATACCTACCTCTTCAGCTCCCAAGGGAGGCAGTCGTGGTTTTCCCCACACTAGACTCAGTTTATCAAACTGCCACAAGAAACAACAACAATAGTATTAGTAATATCATAACATGAGATGCCAAAGAAAATGACTGTACATTCATCTTTTATTCAGACAAAAATACCAGCAACCAAAATCATTGGAAAATTAATCTAATTTTTACAACCTCGCCATACTGAATTACTGTGGTTTCAAATTAAAACATTGGCAAGTAAGAGGTTACTGGCAAAGTGAGTTCTCTTGCCCTACCTACATACTGCCAATTGCCATTAAAGACGGTGATACAATGTCCGGGTCATGGAAATGACTACTATAACAGTAACTTCAGCCATCGTAGTTAAGTTCAAAGAGTCCGAAGATACTCAATGCGTGATTTTAGATGCCTTACCCCAATCATTTGCTATACACCCATTCAATCAACAAAAAACATAACCAATTCCAACTACACATTATGTTGAAGTCATACTGACAGCTCTTTGAATTGACTTCTAAAATTCATGATTAACACAAAATAAACGTGTATTGCAATCTTCACTGTAGTTGACATGTATGGAGTAGGGGTTAGCAAACACGTCATATTGTTGTAATATAGTACAGCACCAACATCCACACAATAATATCCATGCAGCAACGAAGGGCTTAAATAGTTGCTTAGAACTCTGATAATTGTCTGGACTGAGGCTGAGAAGGGGATTTTCCAGGTTAAATTCAGGAGAAACAGTCACGTTAAACCTCCTAACACTCAATCATCCTGATATTTTCCGGCCAAGAGAACATGAAATGATACTCTAAGCCAACACAGAATCGCCCTAAGAGTTACACTTGATAACACAACATACAGTAGTCAATGTTCAAATTCATGCTAAGTAGCTTGCATATTATTACTTCCAATGGATTGACTCTTGTGCAGAACACACCAAAGTTGGTCAATCAATATTGCTATAGAAAAAAAGTTTGAATTGCAGATTGAGGTTAACTACACCATATATCCCAGTATAAGACTATAGGATTATGAATGCAACTTCCAAGAAACATATTGACCTTTATTGTCTTTATACTTAGTGCTGGGAAATACTATTGAAGGAAGAAGCCTAGAAATATAAATAAGACATAAATATCCTTTAATACCTCCTTGCAGTCGATAAGCTCAAAATTCCCCACAAGGGTGGCAGCTTCCTCACCAACATTTTCTTTACTATATGGAATTCTCTGTTAAGAAAGGATAGAGGTCTACATCAGATGGTTTGGGAATAGAAGTTTCAATTTTCTTCAGTAAAGCAATGCACTAGTGTTAATTAAATAAAAAGGAAAGTGTTCCGATTTTGAACCATATTTTGTTAGCAATCAACCATATAATTGCCTAAACTATGAAGACATTAAGAAATAGATCCTTCCTCACAAGAGTTTCAAAAATAGTTTAGTAGCCAGATGAATGCATCTTGACCTTCCAACTTCATTTTCACTATCTAGTAGTTGAATCATTACATCTTACATCTTATTGGAAATGCATAAATTTATTTAATCAAGTATAAGAGGGCCCTGTGGAAAGTTCAAGTACGTATACCAAGCAGGTTCTCAGCAATGCAAGAGAGTTGATTATCAAAGCACCACGCATACTACTAGCCAATTACTAACCATTTTATAATTGGTATGATCTGGCATGTTATGTGGTGCTACCATCTAACGTACATTTGGATAAATGATAGCAGGATAGTTAAAGCTACATTCAATTTTTTTTATCGGCAATTTAGTATAAAGCTACATTCAGTCGACGTTCCAAATATTGAGTAAGACATAATATTACCTCTAGAGGATCTGGGAACACAGGAACTTCATCAGGGATTTTCTCTTCATTAATAGATGCTTTCGGAGGACAGTCAATAGGAGTTAGGTTATAGGTTTTCCTTTCATGATCACCAAATCCATTGCCATGACTTTCACGGAAGAGTTGGGAAGTTGTTTCTCGGGCAAATCTGGTAACTAGGGAAAATTTCTCTAATACTTGAATGGAGAGGTCTCTAGCAGGATCATCGACTTTTTTCCTTGGCCTTGCATTGTATTTAGAGGGAGTCGAGTTTTCGTTTTGGGTGCCACCACTAGTCCTTTCCAAATTCCCGTTGGAGGAAGACTCACCAACTGCTAGGGGTAAAGAAGGCTCCTGCGGAAAAGAAACAGGCCTAGGCAGCTCTAAAGAAGACAAAATTTTCTGCAGAAGGAAATGGGAAGATTCAACAATAGAAAATGGTAACATTTTTCTTCCATAAATGTCTACCATGTATATGAACTTGAGTACCTGGAAAGGATCCTGACTATCATTCACAATGAATACATTTGCATCATCTGCCGACCTGTAAATATGCATTATAAACACAAACCAGCGACAAATGACAAAACACAGAGCGACGTGAACGAAAACCAACCTCACAAGAAAAACATGTTGTTTTACTGCGGCAAGGAACTCACGCATTCCACTGCTATAAAAGTATAGAGGAGGAAATGCAAGCCCTGCAAAAACAAATGAAAAAAAAAATTCCACCCAGTGTCATATCCTTACATATATTATTGCACTATCAATGAACAGTTTTCAGTTGAGTCAATTCTACCTGATGATAACACAATAATAACATACTGCCACCCAAGTGTGGGAGTGTGTCTGCGTATAGACCTGACGTCCGTAAAAGCCACAGCCCTTATAGTGTAAAGATTCCTATCTAAATTACACAAAAACGTAACGACAATTCATTAACTAACCAAAGTACTATACAAGTACAAAAACTACAAAACTAGGGTTAACGTTAACCTCTCTCGGACAGCCTTGCATTTGAGTTTTTCCCTCTGTATGGAATCCATGTCTACACATCAAAAAGAGAAGCAAACTATTAATCAACAAACACTTAATATGTGATTCATATATTCAAAAACGTATCGAGAACAGCAATGTTAATACTGTGCAATAACTACCATAAAGAGAGACGATCCTTGCTTCACTAGCTTCAATCTTCCACTAATCCTCTCGGAAACGAACTGTGAGGGATGGATTGTGACATTATCTTTCTTGTAAATCACTTCGGCTCCATCAGAATCGCTCTTCCTACTATCAACACTGTCGCGCCTCATCACTCTCCCAGACCCCTAAGCCCGAGCACCAAGAACACGAAGGAGAATCATAATCCAATTAATTAAGCAAAATAAAAGCACCACCAGAAAGCTCAAAGCCAAAATTGACGTGAAATTGAAGCTCGGATTGCTCGATTGCTTACCTGTTGCAGAGAAGCAGCGTAGTCGGCGTCTTCGGACAGATCGTGCAGTTCGGTTTCCACCATAGCTGTAGCTTCGGGTGCGTCGAGAGGAAGAAGAAGAAGTAGTTGAAGGAAGCTTGATATTGCTTCGAGAGGAAGGAAATGGAAAGGGCGGGTCGCGTGGGAGAAGAAGTGATTCGCTGAGGAATCACTTCCCCTCTATTAACGGTTTTAGCCCACTAGATAATTACAGTACCAAAAAGTGTAATTAGTGACACCAAAACTGGTCTGATTGATTTGAAACCATTGTCGAACCAGTTTATTGCTTGCTTGCTCTCGGAGTGCGTTTATTCCGGGCGGCTGATTACGGATAATGTCATGGTCTCGTTTGAGGTTCTACGTCATCTTGTAAGAGACAGGTCGCACGAGTCTGATGATGCTTAAACTAGATATGAGCAATCAGTATGATCTAGGGATAATCTCACTTAGTTATAGTTGGGCTTGGGCACGGTTTTAAAACTGGACCGAACCAGTCAGAATCGAATCAAACCGAACCAATCGATTCTCCATTTTGGAGATCCTAATCTAGACTCAATAAGTGGGTATCGGTTCGGTTTTGGGAGCGATTCTACGGTTCGGTTCTCGATTCTACCCAATTAGACCCAATTGAACGATTAATTGTGAGATTAAAGGTCCGGTTCTCTGGTCTAGTTTTATAATTTTGCCCAATTAGGCCTATTTAATGTGATTT
>JAYMTQ010000431.1:0-18042 GCA_036897385.1 Geranium incanum | reverse complement strand
AAAATGTTTAGATCCAGATGCTTGGTGTAGTGGTTGGGAAGTTGATTCCCTTTGTTTGAGGTTGCAACAAGAATCATTGTGATGTGTATGGTTGAGAGTGAGTGAGCAACACGAGCCATTGGATTTGAATGCATTGCAAATGAATAGTGTAGATTGAAATAGAATTCATAGGTTGAACCAGTACCGGTTAACCGCGGTCATCAAAATCAAGAAATGAAAACTGGACCGGATCTTATGGGTTTTGACAAACCGAAACTAAATCCCCACCGGTTCGTACCGGTTCCGGTTTTAGTTCGGTCCAATTTCGATCGGTTTTACGGTTTCCGGCTTTATATGGATACCCCTATCTAGAGTATGCTAAATCTCCTTATCCTCTCTCTTCCTCCACCACTTTCGCTCTCGTCTCCATCTAATCTAACCCACACACCCTACTCATAACACTTCAAATGCAAAAAGATATCAATATTAATCAAATTTCGATCATAACATTCATGATTTAACAACTCTACACAATCATTTAAATAAATGCAAAATAAGGGAGTGAAGAATAATTTCAAGATTTATGCAAAAACGAGTACATTCATGTTGTAAATGTTATAATCTGAATCAATCATGCACAACTTAAATCCCAAAAAGCCCAATAAAACAACTTAATAAAAAAAAAGCTATATATGTCATCAAGTGCACCAAGATATGCAACTACAATAAAATACCATAACCCACTTAAAATAGTAAGCACAAGGTAATTGACTAATATTGATATTTCTTTGCATTTGAAGTGCTACTAATAGGGGTGTGGGTGAGATTAGATGGAGACAAGAGAGAAAGTGGTGTAGGAAGAGAGAGGGTCAAAAGTGCATATTTTGAAAATTTAAAACACATTTAGAAGCATTTTAGTCTTTTTCAAATCAATTTTTAAGAGAAGTTAACGGAAAATGACAAGTGTGATAAATTGTCAAAATAGGGGAGTGCACTTGAGAAGAAAAATTCTAGGAAGTGTCATGTGAGATTTGGCCTATTTTGGGGGTGCTGTATGAAATTATCCTGGATTTTAATTTTAGTGAACTTGAGATCCTCTTATTTAGCGAGAGATATCAATAAAATAATTAATATTTTGTCATCAATTATCAATAGGAAAATGGTTGCTGTTAATCAATGGAAAAATGGCATTTATAACCAAAATTTTAGGTTTCAAAATTAAAATGGGAAAAAATGAGATGGATCACTCTTTGGTGATTGTTAGAGGAGAATAAAAGATTATGAGGAAGTGAAATCAACAAAATTAAAGAGAATAAAAAATTTGAAGAGAGAGAATAAAAGAATTAGAGATTGAAAGGGATGACATTAACTCTAAAACTCCCTAAATAGTTAAGGAAAATTTCCACCTTTTACACTATTTTAAAATTTTTCATCCTAATTTTAATCCTGTTAAAGTAAAATGTAAAAAAATGTAAATAGGTGAGTTGAGTATTATTTTTTTAAACTAGCTATGGTAGGTTGTAAAAGTGGTTCAAGTAAATTCTAATGAACGCTTTTTATCATGTACAATAATATTATTAGATTCATTATTAAGCATTCAATTGAGTTTAACTTACTAAATAAAGTAACTAAAAGATGAGAAACAACAAAAAAATGTTAACCCAATTACTCATAATTGTTCATAGAAAGTCCCTAGGCATAAAGTGATCTCGAAAATAAATAGGAAAAATTACAAATGCTTCGTCTTAACCATTGGTCACAAATAGATACATACCTAATATTTAAAATACAACACATGAATACGCAATTGAATTGTTGATGTAGGTCCACTCGAAGTCCATTTCGACATCTCTGTATTCATATTTAGTGCCTAATTGTCTCTCATATTGGGCTTTAAGAGCCCCAGCTGTGCCACTTTATGCCTTCAGTTATGTTTGGTGCGATCGTACAAGATACAGGTGAAAACGGGATAAAAACTGACCAAAATGAGGCTTCTAATTAACAAGGAGGAATGAGGCGGAGATCAAATGGAGGTGACGATCGTCACAACACAAGTGACGATCGTCACACAACCATCACAAATGCAAACCAAATTCCAGTGGCCCGTGAAGATGGAATGACGAAGGAGTGAAGATGAAGTGATGATCATCACATCGATCATCATTCGCGAAGTTCGGAAACCTATAAAATGTAGCAATAGCCATTGAGCAACCTCTCCAACTTTTGACCTACATCCACCATCTCCAGACAGTTCCAGGCATATTTTGAAGCCAAAAACCATCCACCATCCCCTGAGATCATCAAAGACTAGCAAGGGAGCATCGATTTGGGAGTAGAGTCGAAGATTCCAAGCATTCAATCCAAGCCTTAGTGCTTTAGAGTTTGCTTGTTTTTCTTCCCTTCTTGAATTTTCATTCTCAAACCATGTTTTCTATATTGTGCACCATGATGAGGGGCTAAAACCCTCAATCATGGGTGCTGTACTATTGATACTCGATACTTGACATTGTTTGCTAGTTAATTTAATTGCATATTTCATAAGATAGTATTTCTACTTTATGCTCATATATGTTTGTGGAAGTAGCTAATTTGCAAGCATAATCTAAGTTCGAGGCTAGTCGCGAGAGAGATAGTTGAGAATCGAACTAAGTAGAATCGAGAGGTCGGTCTCCTAGAGTTGAACTCTCGATACGAAAATTGTCAATCTTAGAGCTGTTGAAGACCGGTTATAAATAATACCGAGAGGGTCACCGGTCTGAAATTAGGCATTATCCATATTCGAGAGACGGGTAATGTATTTGTGAAATAGGCACTATCTTTGAATATGACATTGATTAACTACTAAACTTTGGATTGACATTGGGCCGTCAGTCTAGCACTCGTGGTTGCTAGTTATCTGATTTCATACACCGTTATTGTTTAATGTTGTGTTATCTATCGCATTTGTTTGCTCTGAGTGACACCAACATACAATTCACCAACTCATATTAGATGTATTCCATCTTTTCCACAATTTGAAATACAATTTGTTTAAGAACGGACCCTCATTTGATCCCTGTGGAATCGACCTGAATATTAGCTGGTTACAATACTTGATGAACAATGATCACGCCCTCCCTTACAAGGTTCGGTTGTGGACACCAACCGAATCATGAGTGTCAAGTTGGCGCCGTTGCCGAGGATCAAACGGTTCTTGCTCAGATAAAGTGTATTTGAGTTTTTTTCTTTTTTGTTATCAGCAAGAAAGCATGTATAAATGATAAAAAAAGTACAAACGTCCGGGCTAGCTATCCCAAAATAGAAGAACACAAAAAGGCAAGAGCCTAAAGTAGAAGGGAACTCAAAACCTCCTTCGCATTTGCGCACCAATTAGGTAGCGTGCGCTACCCTGTACAAGTATGAATCCCGCGTCCCTCGTCCGCCTGCATCAACGTGTAGGAGCGCATCTGCAATGATCTGGGAACGTCTCCTGGAGTCTTCACCTCCTCCCTGAAGATCTTGCCATTTCTAGTGTATTTGAGTTGTTTTAGTGTCTTTTTAATTTTACGAACGATAAAAGCTAAAATCTCGTGTTCTTTGTAGTAGGAAACTATTAGTGTATGACCAGGTTAGTTGGACCTCCTCAACACAAATACAATCCGAAGATAGAAGCCCTCTATAGAAATAACAACGCGAACAGAAAGAAACAAGAAATGGATCAATGCAATCAACAGTGAATGCCAGGGGATCTAAACCAGGCTGAGGGACTAGACCCAACTCGTTGGGGATATCAGCTAGTAGAATTGGATGGGCACAATTGGGACGAAGGGTTCGATTTTCATAATGAAGAGAACTTGGAGATTAATAACCAGCCTTAGGATCCCAACCAAGTCTGGAATCAAGCCCTGATTTAACAACAAGGACAACATCAAGCTCATGGAAAATCCGAACAACAATCCCCCTCAGTATGTTAATCAGGGCCCACCACAGGCTTAGGCGCCGGGAGGAAAGTACCCGAATAATCAGTATCGTCAACTAGAGAACCACTCGATAGCCTTCGAGATCAAGCCAGTAATGATGAACCTACTGGCAACCATACCCCAATTCAATGTGTTAGCCACTTGCAAAACTTTGCAGGGGTGTGTGAATCGGTAGGGGATAAGTACCACTGGATTAAGTAAGTTGTCGCCTCTTCTGTTTCTCTTTAGCGGGGGCAGCACGAGAATGGTATCTCACCTTAACTCGAGTGGAAAAAGAAAATTGGGAAGCGTTGGAAGAGCTCTTTTTGAGCAAATTCTTCCCAAAGAACAAAACTTCAGAGCTCAGAACTGACATCTTCCGGTTCCAACAATGTGATGGTGAATCGCTCTATGGCACATGGGAACGGTTCATGTCATTGTTGAGACGATGCCCCGAGCATGACATCATACCCAAGTCCTTGAACGATATTTTCTTTAATAGGTTTTTTTCAGCAACCTAAATGGTGCTGAACTTAGTGGGTAACGGGGCACTTTTAGAAAGAAGGACTCTAGCGGAAATATATGATCTAATCGAGACCTACAGCAATGCTAACCACTAGTGGTTTGGGGAAAGACGGCAAGGCGCAAGGCAAGTAGCATCAGTAAAGAACAAGGAAGACACATCAGACCATGATGCCAAACTCGATGAAATCCTCAATTACATACAAGGAGGAAATACAGTAGCCCAACTCAAAGCTCCCTTGGAAAACAGATGTGACATATGTGGAGACCAGGGCATACTTATGAAGAATGTTGGCATCAGACTCAAGGGGTAGCGTACGTGCACGAATAAATATTGAAGAATCATCAGTTTGACCGTATGTATGCACCCTAAGAAAATGATCGTTATCAGAAGAACAACAACAACAACCAAGAAAATTAAAGACGGACTTCCTACAACAATTCAGGGTACAATAACAACCAGAGCAACTGGGGAAATAAGAACAATAATTACGGGAACACCGAAAACTCAGGTAATTATGAGAGCAATCAGAACCAGGGGAACACGTCCAAGCAGCCTTACCCCAATCAAGGAAGAAACGAAAATTATGGAAACCAGAGTAACTCTGACCGGCAGCAATACACACACCAAGGGGGGAATTATGGAAGAAACCAAGGAAATGGTGGCAACTGAAATTATGGTGGAAACAACAACTAGAGATATATCGAAGCCAACTGTCCACCGGGCTATGACAGGAATCAGAACCATAACTCCTCCTCATCTGATGATAGTACCATGTATGAGCTGAAAGACATGATGGCAGGATTTATGAGGGCCCAAACGGATGCGAACCAATTTGGATGATGTGTTTTCTGGAGTACCCTCACCTTGCCTGGGAAGACACATCCAATTTGGATGTGTGGGCTTATCAAGTTATTGCCTAAGAATGTGCTTGCCAATTACCATAAAGAGTGGAGAAAATATTGCCAGGCATGAATCTATTCAACAAGCAAGTCAAATAGCAGAGGACAAGGGGTCGATTGCAATCATTAAGGCGAACAGAACCAAGCAACAACTTGTGGAGAGAAATGGATCCACTAAAGAAGATGAGATTTTCTAAGAGCTGATGACAAAAATTGATAAAATGTTAGAGAATTTTTATAAGTCCATTATTCAGTATCAGTATTATCAAAGAGGCTCTGGATCCTTAATGGGGCAACATCTCAAATCACTTAGGGCTGATCCGGACCCCGATTTAAAGATCAAGGTTATAAGATACTTGTTAAGCCTTAATCATCTCTACTTTTATAGCTCGGGGATATCTAAAGGGAACCATAATATAGAGAATTATAATGTCATGTTAAATCATGGTTATGACTGGGTTCTTGAGATGAGGAAAGATAAACAGTTTTGGTACTTTGGGACAAGAGATGAAGGTGCGCTAAGCATGTGTGTAGTTAACCATGCTAAATTCTCTATGGCGTGGCTGGAAAACTAGGTCACTGTTGCTGGAAAACACAAGGGCTCGAAGCTAGAACAGAGAATTGAGTTCAATTAGTTGACAGAGATATATAGAGCTTTCATTGCAAAGTATGTGGACACAAAAGAAGGTCTTAATTGCTTCCATGTCAAGGGAGGAAACATTTCGCAATGGAATTTTGAGCCTTATGATATAGTGATCATTATCGTCATGGCAAACAGAAGTTGGAAGGTGAGCTAAATGTGGGCAAGAACCGGACCGTCATGTACTTGAAACTTTTTGCTACAATAGATCCTTTGTTGATGAATTACAAATCTCGTAAGAAACTTAAAGAGATAGTTATGGAGCAACTTTAGAGCATTGTGGAAGAACTCATTGTTCTGGATATTGCTAAAACTCTGGCGTCATTACAGCTTGTTAATGTTCTAATGAGTTGGTGGATAACTTACAATTGGATAGATGGTGACTCCATCGGTGTTGGTTTTCTTGACACGAAGATTCGTGAGGGATGCTTGAAAGCTTAAATTCGGAAGGTCATCGTGATGGCTTCATGGCTGGGGAATGGCTTCAAAATACAAGCTCGAGGATTAGATTTTCTGAGCAAGGTGATTTTTCAGGATATCAAATGAGAGTTGAAATTACAGAAGACTTGAGTGGTGTCATTTCGGGCAACTTAAGCCCACGCCGAAACGGTGTCGTACTAGTTGAAGATTATAGCAGTTGGAATCCTTGTGCAAGGCACGTGCATCTTTCCTCGACATGCTGTTGTCTAGCTGGAGTGGTCCTGGAGAAAACCTTAAGGAGCGGAAGTGCCGCTGACAAAGAGAGCGACGAGGCTGGTCAGGAATCGTGCTATAAATAGCTAGCAATGCTCCATTAGGTTTTTATCTCTAATTTTGTATAAATTTGTCTGTGGTGCGGCGTCCTTGAGGTTAGGGCTCAATTCTCTTATCTTCGATTTAGGGAATTGGGCATTTCTTATCTATTTGGGATCAATTATAAGTTTTTAACAATACAAATTATCGGTTCTTCAGTCAGTTCGTATTATATCATCTTTATTGTTTATTTGGAGTCTTAACATTTGTCCATTGTGTGCGCTCTTGGTATCCATGTCAAGGTTGAAGAAGAGCTACAGGAGTGGTGGAGGTAGAAGACAAAACATACGTCGTTGTTTTATAACTTTTCAATTTTCTTAGCTCAAGTTATTATGTAAGGCAGCTAAACCATTATCAAATGGGCTTGCTAGCCTAGTGGTAATACAAGTGCATGGTTTCGAGAGGTGTTCTCTGCTCTCTATGCTGACTCGTATATGTGATTAGTTTCTACTTTAATTTCAATTATACTTTTTGTTTAGACGCAACAACCAAGAAAACAAAAACGTCGCCCTTATCTTCAACCTCTAGATATGTGGTTTTTCCCTTTTTTGGTTTACGTTTATTTGTCCACATTCATCTTTATAGATGTCCGATTTTAGCGATTCAAACACCAATATGCTCAAAATTTTAATCCTTGACTTATTAATATCATAATCATCAACAAATGCGAAATCAATAGATAAAAACTCAAAATGAGATTTCAAGTCGTTGTCAATGCCCTCGAAGATAGCTTATGCTTGTGACACTCCATTTCTTTGAATAGAACCTTTAATAAATCGATAGTCAACAGAACCTTTAATAAATCGATAGTCAACACATTGAGCATAGCAATATAATTTTTCGGTGTGTGGACCAAAGGAGGAAGAAGAAAAATAGACTTTATTGAACCAAATATAAAAAGAAAAATTAAAATTAATATGCAATTGCATTCTTTAGAAAATTTAAATGTTATTCGAGGGTATTTCAGTTTTTGTTAGAGACGGAATTAAAAAATGGCAACTCGGGTGAGTGGGAAGGGAAAGTTTAAACTTGTTGTATCAAAGTTAGAAATTGTATCTTTTGGTTGTACTAATATGTCTTTTCTCCTTAAAAAAATACAAAAATATTGTTTTCTATTGCTTCTCCGAGATGAATCGGTGCTGGAGATCCACCTCTGGACAACTCGACGCTAGATTTGGACAACCAGTCTTCTTCTTGTATCCCAAAAAAATCGGCGCTCTCTCCCTCTAATGCGCTCCAAGTTCTAATGTAGACATCGATGATTGGAGATCCTATTTAGATTTGTATGACGCCAACAGGGAGAATAAACCAGTGACCTGAATTTTGAAAAAATCATGCTTCAAACCCATCAAGTAGAGAAGCCATGAAAGAATCCTAAAAAAATCATCATTTAATAATAAATCGTATGAAGAATTTTGAAGAAACGTGCTTCGTTTAATTTTCCTTTAATAATAAAATTAGTTTTTAATTGAAGGTTGAAACAATGATAATGACATTTATTTAAAATTTTGATGAATAGTTAAGAGTGTTTTCGACTTTCTACATTTCAAAAAAGAATTTTCGTTCAAGTTTTATCGAAAAAAGTAATGTATAAAAATGAAAAGTAAATTATCTGAAAATAAACCTTTCTATAATATGCGTGCAATTAAGTGGAATTATACCTTTGTTTAATGCAACGTCACTTTTATACTTTTTGTAAGTGCGTGGAACATATGTTGGTGTGACTGGAGTCTACATATTATGACAGTCTAATTTACAAGAAAAGTATGCATTTGAAATGATATCATATACCCCTAGCTATCAGCCGTTGAACCCACAGAAAGAATAATTTTATGGTTGTGCTGCTCTTCTTGTTGATGGTTAACTCTTAAACTGCCAATCGTTTCATATATGTAGCCGATCCAGGCTGCAACTATATGAGGTTGGCTAGTGTGTTTAGTTTTTGCTCCCACCTGTAAACTCTTTCATATTTCTTTGGTATTGACCCGAAAACTTGCAAGATCGCGCGCCAAACACACTGTCTTAGGCAAGCTTCATACAAGCGTTGAGAAAGATTACGACATGGGCTGTATCAAAAGGAAAATATGTATTCTTTCTGGTTTTCTGATCATAGCCCGTGAATTATGAAATAGTCTGCAAGTGGAGGCGAGAGTTGTCTACCCTCGCCAACCTCACAAGTAGCTGCTGCCCAGACTTGGGTCAACTGCAGGTGTTCTACAGTACAGTATACGAGATAGTTGTTAGCATCAAGAAGAAGACAGTCATAGAACTCATTTCTTCTAAGTTGTAGTCAATGACCAGTACATTAGTAGGATCTTGTATAGGTAGAGAGCTGAATGAAAACAAAGCAGTATTGGAGTGTTACAAGTTCTTGACTTATGAATAAATAAACTGACTGCTCAAAAATGTTGCTCATTACATACTTATACTATTTAAAACAAAGTTATGTGCACTACATTGTAGCATTAATTAACGACAAACTTACATTCAGAAGACCGGAGGGTGACTTTGATCATTTTTCAGCTACCTTCGTTTTCCTTGTTGGGTGGATCAGAGCTCACAATGGGCAGATTTTTTCTATACTGAGGAGATGTCAATCTTCTTTCCAATGGGGTTTTCCTTTTGCTCACAACAAACCTGTTCACCCCTTTCCGCATTGGCATTATTGAAGGAAAATCTTCATCTGGTATCTGACTCAACTCTGAGATATCTTTGATCTGGGATACGCGCCGGAACCACCTCTCTGCCTTGGCCTCCTCCGACATGTCCAGAGGATCTGGTTCCTTTACTGCTGACCCCTCCAAGCTCTTTCCTGTCGACCCTCCTCTACTATTTTGATTCTCAGATGGTCGGGTTGAAGTCCCACTCGGATTTGTAATTTCATTTGCATTTTCTTTCCTTTGATATCCAGTTTGGGGATTAATGGAAGTCCCAGCACGATTCTCCGTACAAGGTACCATGCTTCTGCTCCTTGTACTTGGTTGTTTTTCGACTTTGTCTACGTTATTATTAATGATCGTGGACCTAGATTCATTCGATCTCTCTGAAACCTTCTCTTGCATAGCCAAAGATGAAGTTTCACTGTTACCTTTATCAGTTGTATCTGCTCCATATATCTGTGGCTTATCCTTTTTTGCAAAGTAGTCAGCCGGTAAGGGTACAAATGGGACATAATTGTTGTTGTTTGTTTGCTCCATGGCTATGCGTCTCTTGTACATAGGAGAAGTCAAGGAGCGGTCTTTTTTGTTACTGACTACAAACCGATTTTCCCCTTTACGCATCGGCATGACCTCAGGGAAATCATCATCTGGTATTGCAGTAGCCAGATCTTCAACATTATGCAGTTCTGAAATCCTCTTATACCATCTTTCTGGTTTTTCAGTCCCTTTTTGATCAATGTCTTTGCTATCGATCTGGTTCACAGGCTTCTCAGAGAGCTGGATGCTATTTCCTGATCTATCCGGGCTGTTGATGCCTGAAAGAGCACCTGACTGCTCGGTAGCATTGGCATTAATGATCCTATGGTCATCCATCATGGCCTTTTCATACCCCTCCACCTTAGGACTCTCAGTTTTCTTTGCGAACCTATCTGCAGGTAGTGGCACAAATGGAACATAATTGGAACCTTCAGTAGAACTATACTGTATACTGTTTGCTCCAGCTCTCTGTCCAGAAATGACACTGTTATCATTTACAGTTTTATTTTGCAGATCATTACTATCAGGAGAGTCATCACTGCCTGAGTTCCTACGGTATTGAGCGTCGGCCAGCCTCCTCTCCAATGGCGTTTTCCTTGTGCCGACGACAAATCTGTTCACTCCTTTTCTCAATGGCATAATTTCAGGAAAGTCCTCATCTACTATGGTAGCCTTCTTGTCAGACATACAATCTAGCTGAGAGACCTTACTGGACCATCTCTGTGCCTTCTTCTGTTCATTAGCAGCAAACCTGCTGCTATCAACATCAGCATTATTTGCATACCTCTCATTGTCATAGTCTAAGCCTGATCTAGAGTTTGTGTGACCAAATGTGACATGTCCTGGCAGCTTGCATTCACACCTTAAGCATACTGAATTTTTTCCATGATTATAATAATCACACCTGTGGGGAGATAATGAACATATTTTGTTGGCCATGAACAAACAAAAACTGAATCCATCTACGAGCAGATAAAGAACAAACAGAGGGAGGAAACAATGCTCACTGAGGACATGTCCACTCTCCACCAGTCAGCTGCCTCTTTGGTCGAGACTCCTCACATTTGCGACATTCAACATTTCTTGCAAAGTTCATAAAAGTGCATCTGCTCAACACAAGTATTAAATCAATTAAAGAGGTTAATTATGCATTTCCTATTTACTATACTACATTAAAAAGTAGCAAGAAACTGCAAGTTCAAAATACTGATCCACAGACAACTCACTAAAATCTGTATAACTACGGCTCTTATCTAGACTGCATAGTACCTATGCCAACACAAGACGACTCTAGCAAGGGCAGGCCAGTGGAGTGTTACACACGATTGACTCAAGCGCAGCAATAAGGGAAAGATTATTTCTTTCCTGATTATATTCCACTTTTATTATATTTCCCCTTCATTATAATTCCCTTTTATTATTTTCCCTTTTTATTATTTCCCTTTATGCACTATTTTCATTTTATGTCTCTACTTAGCAAATAAGTAAGTAAAGACTAAAAGAAGGGGAGGAGGTGTTTAAATGGTACATGTCAGATTTGTCGGTTTAGTCTTGTATTGAGCCCGAGGCTGGAGAAAACCAGGTTTCTCGAATAATGTGGAACTATATTATCAATAAAATTCTTATATTATTATCATCTATTTATTTCCTCAATCTTGTCTGTTCTAGTCGATACACTGTCAAGGTGTAGCATGGAGTTTCCAAATAATACACTCTCCTGATATAAAAGTGCCCAATACTGGATACATGTCCAAATAACATACAAGATAATCCATAAAATTGGCTGAAGCATGTAATTAAGTTGAGCAGTAAAGACAATTTATTATATTAACCAAAACACTCAGCTGTTCTGCACTTCAAATACTTATGGCTGTCAAAAGAAAGAAAGGGTCTAACATAATAACTGACTTTACCTAGGACAAATCCAGTCACCTCTTTTCATTTCAATAGTTTTCCCCAAGGGCTCAGGGATTTGCCCATTTCCGTCTAGGAACTGATTTTCTTGTTGTCGAGCACTATAGCTAAACTTGACCAATTCACTGAACAGATTCTGAACGGATGCTTCAACAAGTTCAATGTTATTGGGACTATTCTTCTCTGAAGTAACAATATGATTGCTTGCGTAACTCACTAGAAATCTCATCAGATCAACCATGTGAGTTTTATCAGAAACCAATACCTAACATATGAAAATACATAAAGGAGTGACGAGAACGAGTAAGTGTACAGTCAATGTGCAAAAAGAAGTATTTAAAACTTACATTACAACAACAAAAAACTAAAGAGAAATTATGAGGGTTTTATTTTCCACAAGTCTTACGAAAAATGCAAGTGAAATATGGTGAAATGTATATTATACCATACGGATAAAAAATCAAAACAACAGACTTCAATCATGAATAGAATTGTAAGAACTTCAACATAAAGGCATTCTTTGAATCGTCAACTAACCATCAAGGAGTTGACAGTTGATCTTGGATCTTGATTGAAAATATGGAGTTCGGTAGATCCACACAAACCTTACGGAAAAAAAATCTTGGGTTCACTCTTTGCTCTTTAAATATGAGCTCATTTTATTTATTCATAAAACTGTGTAAAGTAAAGCACCATTACCAGAACCTTGAGGTTCAAGAACTTGGAATAAAAGGGAGTTTTTAGACTCCTAAAGTTACTAATGTCAGGGAGCTTAATTTATTTTCCTGCTCCGTTATCCATTAATCTTCTCTGTATTTTTCTATAGGCCCTAGCTATAGTTTGTTGTGTTGATCTTATAATAAAGCTTCAGTAATATCTTCGAGAGCAGAGTATACAATGTTTATGAGTGTTCACATGGTTTAGAGGGGCCTTGCATTGACAAATTTTGGAATTACGATAGTCAATAATATCTTCCAAAATCCTTCAAATAACTCATTTTCGAAATGCATTTTTTTATTTGAGAGATTTACTTCGGCTGAGTCAGGTTTTATTAAATTTGACATTTTGAGATTCTGAAATGAGACGAGTACGGTGGTCTTAGAAGTTTAAGTTTTCCATTAAAGTTGGTTTCTTTACCCTCCCAATCATTCTACTTTTGATGATACGTACAGAAAGGGCGCCATGAAGTGAGATGGAGAGATGCGTATCCCTCCCAAACGTTTGTAACTAATTATCCAATCCAATGGGAAAGTTGAGTGCTAACTATTTTTTCTCTTTTGGTTGCCCTCCCTTCCTCTCCTACTCAATCACAATGCAAGTGTATTGTAGGCTATGACACAACACCAACTTCACTTCACTAAATTAATTGGTATTAGGCCAACAAAACTTGTATTGATTAATTTTTTAGCAATTCTATAATCTCACATTATTTTTCTTTTAACATTTAATTTGAGGAAAACTAAAAGCCAATAGAAATGAACAGTACCGCAATAAGTATTTACTATCACATAGAACCCATTACATTCTTCATTTGATGGTCGCGACAGCAGAAATTTTCAGCAAGCCCCACACACTAATTTTGATGTTTAGACAGCGTCTTTGGTATCTGACTTGTTTAATTTAAAAGCAATACTCAATTCATTTTCTAATGTGGGTAATTAATCAACAGATGGTTGAATTAGTTTTATAAGTAACAGCAAAGATTCATCTCCAATTGTGATGGAAAATTATCATCAACCTTAAAGGGAAAATTGTCCTGTAAATCTCTCAACCTCAAGTAAGCACAAGTGCAATTGCAGTGTTCATAGGAATAGTAAAATTAAAGAGCTTACCTTGCTATCCTGACCAGACATGAATGACCTTATCCGATTTGCAGACTCTTGAGCATTTCTGAAAAGAAATGGGATTCCATTTTCCACCACCACCTCAATGTCCCTCCTTGTCAACTTCCTGCAGACACATTAACAATGCCATGTTACAGTAATTTCTAGGAAATCTCAGGTAAGTTGTGTGAGAGAGACAAACCCTAGAATTTCTGGGCGGTCGCGCGCAAAGGCCAAGCACGCATTTGCAGCACGCACGAATCCATCGGGCAAATCCCCAATGGAAAGGAGCTCGTCCTCCTCCCAGCGATGGAAGTAGCCAGCCGCTGAGAGGTTATTGAGGAGGTCGGACCAGTGGGAGGTGCCGGGCTGTTCTGTGGAGGTTTGGGCGTGGAATTGGCGGGAAGCTCCGATAGGAGAGAGTGAATGGGTAGCCGGAGAAAGGGTGTGGATGTGAGCGAAGCGGAGGAAGGAGCGACGGTGGAGGTGGAGACGGAGGCGGGGCAACGGAGCAGTGGATAGGAGAAGCAAGAATCGGGTGGCGCCGCTCATGTTTTCTGACAGGCCTTACGGGCTCACACCCTCTTCTGGGCTTAGCTAATGAGTCACAGGCCTTCACTCTTAACATAATTTATTGGAAAATTTGACGAAGCACTGAATAGGTCAAATCTCACGTAACACCCTTAAAATTATTTTTTTCATATGCACCTCTTACTTGCCAATTTATCTCACTTGCTATTTCTCGTTAACTTCCGTTAAAATATGTTAAAAATTAATGTTAAAATGACTAAAATGCCCCTAAATGTGTTTTATATTTTCAAACCATACCCTTTTAACCGTCTCTCCTCCCTCCCTTTTCTCTCCCCTCCTCCATCACTTTCTCTTTACTGGGCCTCTATCATCCAAGGAAATATGCATAAAAGAAAGAAGGCTCGAATTTTCTAATTTTGCCCCAACTTTTTTGGATTGATTTGTCCAATTGCGTTCATGAACTGAAAATCTATATATAGTCTCGATTAATAGTCGAATTTGGTGCTGATTGTAACTTTTTTTGGGTCTGTAGTATCTTTTACCTCTTTCAATTTGGAAAAACAAATATTACCCGGCAATAATCTACCTTGTTCTTGAAGAGCTTCAGGAGAAGGTGGTCGCCGATGGGGTTATTGCATGTCGGGGGCTGCGACCTGCTGACCATTAGGACACGCCTGCTAAGGACGGGTATTGCTCAAGCCACTATTGCCGCTTCTCGTCCCACCCCTCGAGCCGCTGCTCGCCGATGAGGAAGGAGAGGTCGGGGTCGTCGAAGTAGGTCTTGGGGAGGTCGGGGTCGTGGCTCAGGTTCACGGCGGAGCACCGGGGGGAGCCGACGACGCGCCGGGGGACGAGCGGGTCCGGCTGGGAGACGGACAAGAAAGACCAGAGGAGGAAGGCGGCGATCAGGATGCTGCCAAAGGGGAGGCAGAGGGACCCCAGCTTTGAACCAGACGAGTGTTTCATGGTGGAACAAAATTAAGCACAGGATTGGATTGTTACGGGCATTGAATTGGGGGATTATTACTAAATGCTAGTAGACTGTGTATTTATTTATAATATAATTAAATCAAATAGATCCAGACATCAATGACGGCACGCTAAAGTGTTTGACCAATCTCGATGCTGTTTTTTGAATGATATATGAGGACTAGGAGGTTGCCTACTGGGCTCACAGAAATGGACTGCTCTGTCAAATACAGAGGAAGCGGACATTGGAATTTTATTTTCTTAAATATCATGATTCCAATTATTTAATAATATTTGTGTTTTTCTACATAATATCTACTCCATAATTGCCTGCCCTAAATTAGATACATTAAAATATTAGTTTTTAAGTTTTGGGGACAGCTATAGTGAGCTGTAGCAAATTTGCAGTTTTGCATATGCAGATGCGTATTTGGAGACTTGTGTTGGAGAAGAAAATCCCCAAATATGCACAATTTTACATATTTGAGGACGTGGTTGGAGATGGCCTTAGGAGGCTACTACTAAAATGAATTGCTCTTCTATATTAAACAAGGAATTTTATTTTCTTAAATATCATGATTTTAATTATTTTATAAATATCATGTTTTTGGTCTGTAGTATCTTCTACCTGTTTCAATTTGGGGAAAAGGTATTTTTTGTTTAGTTTGTTTTTATTTCAATGCATTTTCTTGTTTCCAAAAAATGTTGCTTAGGAATAGAGTATCAGCAAGCAAATGAGAGGAAGAAACTTTGCTTGGCCAAGCTTGAGGTGAGAGTCAAAAACTAGGAGAAGGAGAGAGAAAGTGGTGGAAGGAGAGGGGGTCAAAAGGGTATGGTTTGAAAATTTAAAACACATTTAAGGGCATTTTAGTCATTTTAACATCAATTTTTAACAGAATTTAACGAAAGTTAACGGTGAATGACAAGTGAGATAAAATTTCAAAATAAGGAGCTGCATTTGAAAAAAATAATTTTAGAGGGTGTTACGTGAGATTTGACTTATTGTAAGGGGTGCTTTCTAAAATTATCTCATAATTTATCAGAAAAATTTCACATACTACACGTACCATCAGCACTTTCTCACTTATCTATTTTTAGAATTTTTATTCTCACTAATGTTTCCTTAAATTGACACATTTTTTTAGTTTGTCCACTCTCCGATAGATTTCGTCACGTTCTGTTAAAATTGAAGACAACATTAAAATTCCTCTACTTGTGTTTTAAATTTTCAAATGACACACTATTTGACTCCTCTCTTTTTTCTTCTTCCAACTCTTTGCACCGTCCCAAATCTATATTATTCCAAACAAAACAATTGAAATTGATTCTAATTCAAACATACAACCAATTAAGAATTAGATTTCAAGGAATAATCTCATCACAGGAACAAACAATAATTGGTACGGCTCATCGTCAGAAGGGTAATGTTTTTATTGAAATGGAACATAATTCTAGACTATAGAAAATTCACAATATAACTTCAATTAACTTCTTGGCCTAAAATTATATTCCCTAATGCAAAATTCAATTTTCAAGAAAAAAATCCATGGAAATAAACAAAATACAAGCACTAGCATTGATAGACTTCTGAAGAAGCATGACAAGAAATGGGAAATTCTACATTCTGAAATCAAATAAATTGTGAGCTTCCACAGAAACAATTTCCTGGACAACGAGACATGTTTATTATATGAAAAAACTTAACCAGAGAAAACAATTTTGATTGCTCAAATTTCCTTTCTTTTCTCAAATTATGGTTATTTGATTACTTAAATTTCCTTTTATCTCAATTTCTTTTAAAAGCAAGCTGGTAATTGACATAAAATTTTGGTAAAATTGAGAAAAATGAAATCCCTAGAAACCTGCCATTGTTGTCCTTTGGGTTCGATGTTCGGAATCGTAACTCTACTACTCTATATTACTTGACACATGTTCACTGTTGGGTGTCCTAAAAGATGATACATTCTTGTGTGTCGCATTTTAGGCCATCGTTGGGTACGAGGGTGATAGTCATAGACGGCCAATGTCGAAAGCTAGTTAATCGTGATTTCCTAAAACTAAGCACCTAAGTGAATTTGGCCTAGAATTAGCAACTTTGGGACCAACAGGTGGTTGGATCCTTAATCTTCTCGGTGGGGAGATTTTGAGTAAGAAATACATTAACATAACCTATAACTAGTTTAAACCCCTTAGCTAACATACCCTATAACTAGTTTAAACCCCTTAGCCTAGAATCATACAATTAACCTCCAACTCATTATATTCCCTGATTACTTGAACTCTCAATTACTTTGCTAGATTGATAAGTTCGTGATTGCATTGTTGCGTGCTTGTGACGATTGATTGTTGTTTAGACTTTAGAAGACAAAATTTCCCAATCTCATTTTTGCTCAAGCCCAAAACAAGATGTGTAGTAGCTCTAGCGCCTATTAGGTAGCATTCTCCCGGGGATCGATATTACGGGCCTTCACTAGAAAGCCCATTATTACTTTTTAACCAATAGTTTGCTCATTTGGATTTTGCATGATGAACATGAGCTTAGTAGATTTTGTTGTTTGTTAGAGTTTTGTTAGACTTTTGATTTTACTCGTTCTCGCCTCGAAAATAAATATTTTCCTTCGCCGACCTTAAGCCCCGAAAATTACGATTACCCAGGCTAGCAACCACTTGCTAAAACTCCGCGTGGGATCGATATTAGGGGCTTCATTGAACGCCCTTTATTACTCAGCGACTGGTACATTATCGTGTGCGTCGGGAATTCAGTTCCTAGTCGAGTCAAGCGGCAGGGCTTCGGGTAGTAACGCAGTGGAGCTGGAGGGTTAGCAATGTCGTCC
>JAYMTQ010000430.1:0-18046 GCA_036897385.1 Geranium incanum | reverse complement strand
ACGGCAGGATTCGAACCTGCGCGGGCAGAGCCCACATGATTTCTAGTCATGCCCGATAACCACTCCGGCACGTCCACTGTCCGACAAATTCCTTGAAATAAAATATATATTGCTTAAACTGAATAAAAAATACTACATATACATATATCAAACTACGTCGTTTGACCTTGAAAGCATGACAAACGAGTGTATAGTATAGATCGCCTCAAACAAACACAAATTTAAAATTCCTCACCACAGCCGTCCGATTCACCGACACGTCACCCATCCGCGAACAATCGTTTCAACGGCCACGATCGGGTTGCTGAGCTACTGGTAGAACGAACGAACAATCTTCTCTTTCACTCTCCTCTGTTCCCCAATTTTCCGATTACCGATTTCACTTTCAATCTTCAATTCAAGCTTTTCTCGAGAAAATCGAGCCCGCCGGAGACGAAGATGACTCCTGAAGAAGCCAAAATCGAGTCGGAGAAGGAGCTCAAGGCCGTGAATGGCGAGAAGCACGTAGTGGAAGCTGATGAGAGTGACTCAGACGACGCCGTGGAAGAAGTGAAAGAGGACGTAGACGATGATGAAGACGACGACGTCGATGAGGAGGAGGACGACGACGTGCAGGAGGTTGTTCAGGCTGCTGGTGCTCCACCGGTTTATACTGTAGACGACGACGAGGACGAAGACGATGAGGTCAACGACGAGGACGACGACGGAGACAGTGATGATGACGACGACGACGGCGATGAGGACGATGAGGAAGAGGTAAACGATTCGTGGACTTTGCGATGAACTTAGTTATGATTCAATTCAAGTTTAGCAGACTTTGGACTTGTGATTTTAGCTGTTTTTGTGCAGATTTTAGTTCAGATCTGATGTTTGCTACATCAATTTCTGTACGTGTCTTGTTTGTGCTTGCTTGTTGATCGTTGATTTGCCTAAGATGTGCTTGTGTTGCAGAAGTTGACTTTTATTGTACTGTAAATCACTAAATCTTATTGTTTGATTGGCTCGATTTGTAGCACCTTGCTGTCTCTTTCGTTTCATTTTTTTCCCAAGATTTGATGCCTCAATAATTGTTGTGTATTTATGAGTTCCAGTTGGAGTGATCTGTTTTCCATACGAGTCTTTTGTGAGCTCTTATACTTGATATAGATCTTGCTTCTTTGGATTCATGTGAATTTAACAGTGTATTTTGCATAATCTTATTGCTGAGAATATTGATTGAATCCAAATGGTAAATTCTTTGTTTTCTATATTTCGTTATTAGTATACAACATTTTCAATGTAATCTTCTTTGTTTTCTGTATCATTTGTTTTGTGTACATTTCTACTGTGGTTTTTTACCTTGTCTTTTGCTACAAACTTCTATGAACACATTTTTCATACTGTGTTGTTTATTTAAAACCCGTTAAAGAACTTGAGGGTTTAGTCGAGTCGGATCTGTTGACAATAGGTTATTGAATACTTGTATTTCCAATATTGATGTGGGTTTATCTGTTGTTATGTTACTGTGTAATTTTAATTATATAATGTTTTTTCAGAAACCAATATTGATGTAGCTTCTGAAATTACATTAAATCTTGCAAAATTTAACCTTTTTTTTGCTTATCTTGCTTGCATTTGAATTATTGAAAATTATAAGAGAAGGTCAGAATCAGAACTTTGTTTTTTGTGCTGTTCTGCTGTTCATATACACTGTTTCAAAATCTTTCTGCTCACTCTGACTGCATCTAAATGCAGGAGGATATCGATGACGAAGCCGACGATGTGGAGGCTGGTGGGAAGGTTGATGTGCCTCAGCCGAAGAGGAAGAAGATAAGTAAAGATGATTTAGATGATGATGATGACAGTGGAGAAGATGACGAGAGACCATGGAAGAGATAGGGATGAGAAAGACCGTTGAGAGGTACGTAGGTCAATCTCTCTCTCCCTCTCCCTCTTCATATCTTCACGGTTTTCGGTTAAGCAAAAACAAATTCCTCTCTGTGGAAAAGAAGGGGTGAATATTTTGATTTCCTTGTACTGTACTTCTATGATAATGGTACAATTATTAGGTCATATATTAGTTTTATTTGGAATAGGTTTGTTGTAGCAAGCTTGTAAACTTTTGAACTCTTCACCTTTTCTTGGAGATGGAAGCATGTATGTTTATTGCAGGCAGGAATTGTTGTTCTGTTCTATACTGTTTCTTGCTTGTTGGATAAAAATGGTTGATTGAATGTGATCATATCAGATTTTTCTTAATTGTTGCTGTTGTGATTGTGACCCACTGTGAATTGAAAGGCATTGCCCAATTAGTGATGTCAAAAATTTGTGAATTCAATGCGGTGTTCAATCCGACAGATTAGATCTGTTTCGGACTCGACATTAATCTGACAGATTAGATCTGCTTCGGACTTAATTTGATGGGATATGAAACGGTGATTACTAAATTTGGTCTGAACCCATCTCGTTGCAACACAATTGTCATAATGACAAAAATGACGGGTTTGGGATGGGTTAGTGATCATGTCCCTATCTCATCATACAAAATCACAGCCAGACATATTTACCTCTTTATAAAAAGTAATTGAATCTGAATTCACACATATTTACCTCTTTATAAAAAGTGATTGAAACAGATTCAACTGCCATAAAATTTAGTAACTTTTGTCCTCTCTACTTGTCTCGTACCTTTGTCATTTTAAGTAGAAGTGTAGAACATTGGTATTATATTTGAGGGGTTTATTATTGTATGGGAAATGAGACCAAATTATGGGACGAGCGCGAATCGGGTGAAGAAAGCAAGGCACGTGAGACTTGCGATGGCCACAGAGCTCTCACGTGCACGACGCGTGAGGATAAAAGTCGGCATTTTCACACCACCGTCACCGACACTAATGTTGACCCACCAAAAATAATCATCTTTTAATTTAATTTATTGGATTTCGATGTTGAGAAAATAAGTGAACCAGAAATAGGATGTGACTATCATATGCTTAATGTTAATGAATGAGCTGTTATCGATGTTTTAGCCCAATTCAAAAAAATATTTGACTGCAATTTAATTTAATTTAAAGTTCACTCAATAAAAATATCAAACTTGAACTCAATATAAAACTTTCCTAAAATTTTAAATAAACCTATTAATTTATAAAATAAATCTCACACGCCTATATAATAATAATATTATAGAAATTAAACCAAATGAATAGCCAATTCGATTAAGATAATGGAAGCACAATATATTAATTAATGATTATAACCTGTAATCAAATCTTAAAATAATATTAATTGGCCCCAAATTTCATAAACTCCCATAAAACAATGGACTTACCATAAAAGCTTAGCTCTCAATTTTTCCGCATCAAAACCACCACCTAAAATTTTCACCTCTCTCCAACAACTCCAATTAATTTCCGATATATAAACCAAACCCACACACATCTCTGGAGCTTCACTCTCCTTCGTTTCAGTGCCGAAGAAGCCAACACCTTCCACATTCCGATCAGATCTGCTTTTTCTCGCCGCTCGATTCGCGTCCTCGCCGTGAAATGCTCTTCGACCTCCCGATTCCGACTCTGCCAATCGCGTCCTGAGGTGTCGGTGCTCCGCGGAAATGGAGATCTTCAGCCCCATCACTCCCGGACAGGTACGTGCCTCGCCGCCGGTCAGATCTTGCTCCGTCGCGACGAGCGGTTTTTGTTGAACTGGATAGTGCTGTGAATTTAGCGGATTTGCTTTGGTTTTTGGTTCTTTTGTTGGTTGTGTGATTGTGATTTGTTAGATCTTTGGTGTTTGTTGTGATTGTGTTGAGGATTTGCTGGTTGTAGGTGTCGTTCTTGCTTGCGCTCGTCCCTCTGGTCGCGGCATGGATTTATGCCGAGTTCTTGGAGTACAGGAAGAATTCGATCCGAGCCAAGTCGTGAGTTTCTTTCTCTTTGCTGTGATCCCTTACATAATTACATGATTCACTCCATTTCTGATGTATATGTGAACTGTGAAGTGTTTGTGATGGTATTGTATTGGAGTTCATGTTTTCTGAGAAACAATGTGCTCAATTTTATAAGTCTAAAATCATTGCATTGCTATTGTTACTTTGAATCGATGTGAGCATGTTTAGTTTGGTTAAGAGCTTAAATTTCTGTTTTATTATATGATTTATACATATTCTTTCTTGGTCAGTGATGTAGGTATTGTTCTTTGTGTGTTCTCAGGGAAGTGGATTGATAAGAGGTGACACGAATAATGCCAAAATTTATATATACTTTTAGTGCAGTTATGAAAATGGCAGAGAAGAAGCAAAAATTATTATACCGTGAAATGCATTGTATATTTTACTGTTTGCATATGAGTATGATAAATGTATTCCTTCTATTATTGTTTTCCCTTACCCCAAGTTGCTCTTTCTATTAGTAGGCTCTCCGATATCAGTTTGGTTGAGATGGGAAATGAGGCAGTTAAGGACGATGACAGAGCTGTTTTGTTGGAGGGTGGAAGTCTCCAGTCAGCTTCTCCTAAAGCTCGGAGTTCTTCTCCTAAAGCTCGGAGTTCGTCTGCCGTGTATCCTATCCTCAGGTTTATAAGAAAAAGTCACGATCTTTAAGTAATTATTATTTTATGTTTGCTAAGATGACATGCTTATTTGTGTTATATTTGTTCAGATTCTTTTTGATGGAGGAGTCTTTCTTGGTTGAGAACCGATTAACACTGAGAGCTATGTAAGTGAATTGCTTGATGAGTTAAATTGTAAAAAAATTCTCTCAACCGCCACCCCCCCCCCTCCCTACTCCCTAGAGCAGAATATTGAGTTCATTATACTTATTGCTTCTCACAGGTCCGAATTTGGAGTTCTTTTAGCATACTACTATTTATGTGATCGTACAGATTTCTTTGCAGCATCGGAAAAGGTGACTTTACTTTATCTTCTAGTTTGAACACTTATTGTTGTAATGATTTTCAGGTCTCTCTAATAGACCTTCTAGTTATACAATAAATCACAAATCTTTAAAATATAAGAAGGATATTTGGCTTCGAGGGGTAAACATTTTGCCCATCATGCTAATTTGCATGTGATTTCTTAGCTCACTGCAAATGTCCCCTTCAAATTAGGGAGTTTGAGCATATGGCACTTTCTTTCTTTTTGATAAATTGTACCTTCACCTATGATAATTGAACCTGAGACCTTTTGGTGCGCTATAAACCAAGCATTTATCACATGGTCAAGTAGGCTTTGCTTGGCAAGAAGATTATTTTTTTAACTTGTTGCAATACCTTTAGTACTTAAGAAGTTATTTTATTTCTTAGTTTTCAATTGTTACTGATTACATTTCTGCTAAATTGCTTTCTTCATCAACCAATATGTATTGTTCTTTCTAAATTTAGTATTAATAATTGAAATAACTCACTTATCAGCTACTGAATTCTTTCTTTTGCAGAGTTACAATCGTGATCTTTTCTGGTTTCTCTACGCCCTCCTCATCATAGTTTCAGCAATAACTTCTTTCAAGATTCATACTGATAAGTCACCATTCTCCGGGAAATGTATACAATATCTGAATAGGCATCAAACTGAAGAGTGGAAAGGTTGGATGCAGGTTGGTCTCACTGCCTTTTGTTTTTTTGCTTCTCCAGGACGAAAGTCTATTAGCATGGATTCCTTAGTTTTTGGGTGTGGCATAAGCCTATTTTCCTATTACCACAGTATAACCATTGCTCTTACTCTTATTCTATTCCACAGGTACTCTTTTTGATGTACCATTATTTTGCTGCAACGGAAATCTATAATGCGATCCGAATGTTCATCGCTGCATATGTGTGGATGACTGGATTTGGGAATTTCTCATACTATTACATTCGCAAAGATTTCAGCCTAGCAAGGTTTGCTCAGGTAAATAATCCAATTTTAATTTGGAAATTTCATATATGAATTCTCACTACAGTTAATCTGGTTATAACTGTAACTTGTTTTTTGGCAAGCAGATGATGTGGCGGCTTAATTTCTTGGTTATATTTTGTTGCATCGTCCTGAACAACAGCTACATGCTGTACTACATTTGTCCCATGCACACTCTTTTCACTCTTATGGTTTATGGAGCGCTTGGTATTTTTAACAAGTACAATGAGATCGGATCTGTCATGGCTGCAAAAATCATTGCCTGCTTCTTGGTGGTCATCATAGTGTGGGAGATACCTGGAGTGTTTGAATTGATTTGGAGTCCATTTACTTTCTTCCTTGGTTTGTAACTTTCCTGAGCTTGTTGGCTTCTTCATGAAAATGATTTTGGGCACGAGGTAACTGACCTAAATCCTTCAAATGTTGCAGGATACACTGATCCAAATCCTGCAAAAGCACATCTTTCTCGCCTGCATGAGTGGCATTTTCGGTCAGGCCTTGATCGCTACATATGGATAATTGGAATGATATATGCTTACTATCATCCAACTGTAAGTTGTTAGAAGTCGGGTGGATTTTTCATTTTGAGTGGAGTATTAACCTTTGCTTGTTCTTTTACTTCAGCTACTGAATAACTTTTGTTTGTAATAGGTTGAAAGGTGGATGGAGAAACTAGAGGAAGCAGAAGTGAAGTACAGATTATCAATCAAAATGGCAATTGTGTTTGTAGCTTCATCGGTATTGTAACATTTTCCCTTTTAAATAATCATCCTGTTTTCTTAAATTTTATTCTGACACAGTTCTTATGAATTGCTAGGTGGGTTATCTGTGGTTCGAGTATATATACAAGCTCGACAAGCTTACTTACAATAAATATCATCCTTATACCTCCTGGATTCCAATTACGTATGCATGCTTTCCTTTATAATGCTTGCAATTTGAACTAATTATGATTACTTGCTTTCCTCCTTATGCCATTTGTTCTTGCTCAGTGTCTACATTTGTTTGCGAAATGTCACGCAGCAGTTCCGCAGCTACACTTTGACCCTTTTTGCGTAAGCGACCTTTATTTTATTGAGCTGCTGTTGCATTATTTTTTGCTGCACACACAGCTCACTGGACTTCAATTTTGGTATTTATATTCCAATTTTGTTATATTTCTTATTTTTATATTTGTTTTTGGTTTGCTAGATGGCTTGGAAAGATTACACTAGAGACTTACATCTCACAAATTCATATCTGGTTAAGGTACAGTGAATTTTGCAAGTTATCACAACCTCTCAATGCACTTTGAAATCAGTAAGTCTTATTATGATTTTCATGACTTGCAGGTCAGGTATTCCAGATGCTCAGCCTAAACTGTTGCTGTCTCTGATCCCGAACTACCCGATGTTGAACTTCATGCTTACAACTTCCATATATCTCGCAGTAAGTAAAATTGGCCAGTATTGATCGTTTCAAAGCCTTAGCACGACTGTGTAGCTCATGAACCAATTTCTTGCAGATCTCCTACAGACTCTTTGACTTGACGAATACATTGAAAGTTGCATTTGTGCCTAGCAAAGACGACAAGCGCCTGGTCAACAACCTGATTACTGCAGTAGGAATATCGAGCGCTGTGTACTTCTTAGCGTTTGTATTCCTAAAACTACCCCAGATGCTGGTACGAATAAAACCATCTCATTGATTAAACTTGCAGCAGCTTAACAGCCAAGTTACGAGTTTTACCGCCTGTGCTTACATTGTTAAGTTAAAAAAAATGTCACATAATTGACAGTTGCACCTCCAAGTTCCAACTAAATATAACTTCTACTGTAACTTTAGATCATCAGTTATATTTTTTGGATATATCATCTCTCATTGATATTTTGCTGATGCTGCCAAAAAAATTTCAGGTGTGAGATTCGAAAGATGTGAAGATCATAGTCATATAGAAGAGTGCTAGCTTCAATTCGTCTACTGCCACTGAAGTACGGGGAGAGCATTGGTGCACGACTTCAAGTACTATTGCCACTGAAGTGAATTTTCAGAAAATGAACCATTCTACAATTGTTGTATATTTGGAGGGAGTGTAAGTGGCCTCAAATTTGAGGTTGTCTGTCATTCATATTTTTTGTACCTCTATAGCAAAATTTTAGGGATTATAAACTGCCATACCTGGAGCAACTGATATAGAATTGCAAATGAGATATTGTTACTATGTGTCATTCTGATCAAACCCTAATGTCATGTTAGAGTGTAGTCTAGTTCGCTTAAAATTTCAAGTGGACAAGTGAAGTTTGTTTATCGTGACTTGTCGGATATGCCTTCAATTGAATTAGTATTCACTGGGATTAGCCAATATGGTGTTGGCTCGAAGAGTCATTGAACCCAAGGTATGTTATATGTGTTGTATCTTGTATGACATGTCATGCCAAATTGTTTGAGAAAGTTATAGCTTAGGATGATGTGTTCTTTGTCGAGATACCTGTCACGACAAAATGTCCAACCGGAATTTTTGGTTGGATTATGTTTCTCATTTCTTTCTTAGTTTAGGAAAATATTGTATTATGTATGTGACACTGATATAGTTTTCTTTCCATAAGATTTCTCTCATTTGTGCATGACCAGAGTCAACACATTATTAGCGAATCATGTGAGTTCTTGATGTTCTCGTTTGACGTTGTACTTCGATTTTGAAACATTTGAAGTTGCATATTCAAATATGGCTTGCACATAAACTCTCAAATTACAAATTTATTCATTGCTGTAGACATTTGAAATTGAGTAGTAATAGAGAAAATGTGACATCTAAAAGGCGGTACGAAGCAAACTCAAAACCCGGCACTTAAATGAGACCTGGCGATCCGACCGTTGGCTCCGTCGGGGTAAAAGCCGCCGGCGACATGCTCGTCACCTCCTCCGTAGACGACTCTGAGTATCTCCTCGGGTGTCCTCCCGTAGGCGAGCGAGTTGACGTCTCCGGCGAGCACGTTCCCCATTATCTTCCCCTCGGAGCCGGCCAGCGGCGACACTATGACCCCCTCGTCCTTCCAGCCGGCGTGCCCGAGGCGGTTCCTCAGCTCCGATATCCGGTTCGTGAACTCCGCCACCGACACTCCGTACGGCTCCACCCTCTCCATCGCTCGCTGGTACAGCAATGCTCTGATCACTGCGTCTTGCCCCGCCTCCACCCCCAAAAGCCCCGCCACCAGCTGCAACAATGACTCAATTACGTTATGATTTGGTTTTGTTGACCGGTCAGTGAGTCGGAACTAGGGAGGGAAATGACTCCCGTCCCCGATCTGACGGATAAGGGATGGGATTATTAAATCCGTCTCAAACCCGCTCTGATGTCATCCTACTTAATGGGGACTTGATATTCCCATCTGACTGACGGGTAAGGGATATGATTACTAAATCTTACTCAAACCCGCTTCGATATCACACTACTCAACAAGGACTCGGTATCCCAATTCGATGGGGTAGGGGATGGGATCATTGAATCCGTCATGGTGCCATCCTTAGTTGGGATACATGGGTGAAGCATTCGCGTCTGGGTCCAGGGGTTAATGCCACCAAAATCCACAACATCAAATTTTTCTGGTTTGAGTCTGTTTTGAGCTTCCTGATAAGATTAGGGTGTTGTTGTTTTTGTGAATTTGCATGAATACTATCTATATATAACATAACCGAACTATTCGGTGATTTTGTAATTCAAATTTTTTAACGAGGGTTTTTGTGTTTGTAGATGTAGTCAATATATTGTTGCTGGTTGAACTAGAAAGGAAACGTGCGGTCTTGTGATTGCTTTATTTTGATCACTTGTTATACAATAGCAATAACCGTAATCGTGAAAATTAGAACCAGTGACCTGGTGTGTTATTTTGATGTTTGACTAGAAATGTACCTTCTTGGCGATGTTGCTCCTGAGTCTAGGATTTGCCCCAACGTAGCCGGTGAGACCCACGTAAGGAATGACATAGGACGCAAGTAGAAAATTGAGAGAGTTGGCGTAAGGGTCAAAAGGTGGAACCAACGGCCTCCCGAAAGCCCTATCCATCACTCTAGCAAACGAAGCCGCACTCAAATCCAACTGTGGCCTTGCAAACCCTCTTATCGTACTAGTAATAGCCCTGCACCAAAATGAAAGAACAGATTGAATGTTGTTACAAAAGTATCACATCTAAAAGATATGAATTCGCTTCTAACAAATACAGTCACATCAGATTAATTACTCTTAGCAATTGAGTGGATAATAGTTATGGGCTTCAATATGGTCAGGTTAGAGAAAGCCCGACATTTTAGGCTGTAGAATTTTCTATCAGTGCTCAGACTTTTTATCTGCTCGATCAGCGTCTATCGTTTTTTTAATACTATGCAGTACTTGACAGATGTGTACCTGATGTGACCGACTTCTTGGAGAGCGAACTGGGTGATGATGTCACGGGTGAGCGGGTCGAGATTGGCCAATTGGGAACCGAAAGGGGGCGGACCGCCCCTGGTCAAGTTAGGGGCGATCCTGTCCAACCCGTGGCCGCAACACCCGAACAAGAAGAACTCCGCCTCCAAAAACTCCAAATTTAACGGGAACTCGAGCAAATCGACGTCCATCCCGAGCAGGAGGACGTCGGAGGCAGCATTCTGGTGAACCAGAGAGGCCAAAATGGCCAACACAAAGGTAAGAGAAGAGAGTGCCATCAAAATTTGTTGCATTTGTTGTTGGTGCATGTCACAGTGCACATGACCTATATATATATACCACAAGAGACAAGGTGGTGCCACGTGCCCTGATCTTAGCAGTTTACGAGGAAGATTAGGAGAGGGGTAGGTTGGGGAATTAGAAAAAATATTGAGGTTGTCTCTGTTGCATGGTTTGTAAAAAAAAGACACTGATCATACGATTTGTACCTGGTTGGGTGACGTGGCGTGTTGGGTCATGAGATTTGGGTTTATTCTCGGACTATTGTCCTAAAAGAAAATGACATTTCTTATATGTGTAATATATAACAGACTGAAACAAACAAGCATTCAGTACATGACACATTTTATTATCGACTTAACTATGCTACCATTTTTCTTGAGTGATGTCAAAACATGGTTACGATTCAAGATTGGCAATGGAGTGTGAACTTTTTTTTGAAGGGTATATCATATGTGAATTGTCAATAATGGTGATTTTTTCATCAACCAAAATTAATTAACGTTGATGGCTTCATTGTGTCTCTTGTCCTTATTTACGATTTGTGACTGTAAAATTTATTAAGCGATCTAAAAAAGAGTGGGTCGCCATTTCTTACACTAATTATAGTTTTGTTTGGGAAAACTTCCCAACTAAGTTGACATTTGTTATTACTATAAATATTTTCAGTGAATAAATTTTCTTTTGAATTTTAAAAAATGATACCACCAACATTAAAATCAGAGAGATATTACCTTACCCACAACCTTTGTGAATTGAACGGTAAGTTTGTTAATTTGTATCTTACGATAATCTTTTTCAATAGCTTGACATCAATCTTTATAAATTAATTGTAATTCCTCTTATCCTCGATGTTGTAAGAATCCCCTACTTATTCGATTAGTTTCTATTGAATCATTGAATTCGTTTAATTTTTAATTAGACTCCAAAAAGGTCTTTCCAACTAACTCGATACCACCTCAAAACAAATAATTCAGCCTAGTGAAACCCATTACCCACAATTTTCAAAATTCAATGCCATAACACCTGTAATTGTAAAATCTACTTTGAATTCATCTCCATGGCCCATCTTGAGATATACAAATCCTACAATTTGTATACAATTTCAAAAGAGTGAATCTTTCACCACCACCACCAGGTTTTCAGTTTCACTTAGGAACATAGCTAGCTTTCTTAATCAAACTTGTAAGTAAAAATATTATGCATCCTCAACTCACTCACCATTTCTTTCCTTTTTTCTTTCTTTTGCTGCCACTGCTCTTGGAACCGCTCCCGGCCGCTGCCCTGGGAGACGGGTGATCAGCCGAAGCACTGCTCCCGGGAGGATTCTCAAACATCCCCGCTTGCACCGCGTTCTGCAACCACTCCATGAACTCTTCCTCCGTCATGGTTTCTTCCATATCAGCTGCACTAGGCATGCGGCCCCCTCTTGGTCCAGAACTCGTTCCTTTTCCCGTGCTCTGCTTGGAGGTTGTTACGCTTGTGTTCACGTGAAAGCTTGGCTTGTGGGTGTTCGCCGGACATCTCATTCCCTGCACCCAAAATCCAGCATCATGCACGTTAAGAAATTCCTATTTTTGGGTAAACTTGAATTAGTTATCACCTGCTGCTGTAATAGTCTTTTTCAATTTAGCCCCTAAAATGAACTTTTTGTAAATTTAAAATTCATAAGTTCTGCTTTCTCCTCCAATATGTCCTCCGCTATACAAATTGTTCCTGTTACTTCTTTTTGTGCCAATCCGCACAATTACAAAATTGTTCGGATTTAGCTATTGTACTATCTACTGCGTGATGTTGATAGGACAGACTACCTCAAGGACTAAATAAAAAAATCAATAGTTGAGGGACTGCGATGGAACATGCACTTGACCGAGTAAGCTTTGGTACATGCACAACTCAAACGTTTTTGTATAGAAAATAAGAAATGCACAGTTGCTTCATTCGTATACTAAATCAGCTTTTTTTTCAAATTACTAATCTGAATGAAAATGAGTTTTTCGTAAAGATAATCAATATATAGTGTTGTAACATATTTACGAGACAAGGAGTCAGATCAGAATTCAGATGATAAAGAATATTGCTCTACCTGACAAATATACCATTCAGTAGCATCATAAATCCTGCTATCTGCACATACATATGCACATGGAGCATCGACCTGCACACAAATAACATAACAATGCTAAGTCAACGAATCATACTGTCATATCATAAAATTCAATAACCCTTTTTATATACTTTCTGATTCCAAATAATGATCAACCTTTATATTCGGCTTCATTTTCTATTTACTTCTCTACAAACAATCCGAATGGAAAGAATACTATGATGTTTTCTTAGTAGATGAGTTGCCAATTACCTTTTGCATTAATCCAAATAGCAAGGGTTGGGAAGACTGTTCAACCCATCCATCCCCGTCCTTTGCTAGGTGAAAATCATTGCAATCCTTCAAAAACAAAATTCAGAGAAATTGCGCAACCATGATTACAAATGTGCTTTAATCTCACTCGTGAGTGTAGATATAGCAACACAAGATAAAGATACGAAAGGATAGGAACAAACCTGGCACCATCTTGCTTGAGATTTGGTTTTCACGGTGTGTACCCAGACATGAAAGTCACCGCACTTTTTGCAGGCTATTCTCCTTGATTCTCCAACAGGATCCTTATTGTCCCCCTCTGCACGTGTAGATCCAGAGGCAAAGAAACCATGTCCTCCGTTCTGGCAATTGAACTCTTAATGCGTAAGTGATATATGGATTGATGGAATACATGCGTAAAACTAACATGTTAGCTTCTTTGTCCTTAAAATGGTAATGGTAAGTGATACACAGGACCAGTCAGTACTCGTGGATTTTTGCTGCCTCTTTTTTAAGTGAGCAAATTATGGATTGCCAAGGTCACATATACGTAAAATGTATTCTTTATCTGAAATAAACAAGGAAAAATGGCAAAAACCTGTTCTATACTATCACCTTTGCAAAAGGGTGCTGTGCACTTTGTTAATGACAAAAATGTGCTGTGAACTTTGATTTTTTGTGTAAGATGTGTTGGTACAAAAAATGACAAAATTGCCCTTGACATTAAGAATTATTGTTTTGAATTAATGTGCATGCCATATTCTAACAGGCTCGGTTTAAACACGGAATCAGAGGAAATGGTGTGTTATTCTGAAGTTTGCCACAAAACAGAAATAGGTGACCAAAACCAGCAAGCCGGAGCTCGGAAATATTCTCAAATGTATAGATACGATTTGAGTTCAATGCAGAAGCAGTGATAACCAGTTCAACAAACAAATGTGCTCATCGCATAAGATGCCAGGGCGAGTGCACGGAGTTACTTGGTTCCGAAATACTAAGTTATCACAGTGAAAATAGATAGCCTAAAGTAAACCCATCTTTTATCTGTATGCAAGTGTAGAGAATGATAACAAGATATCGTCAAACCTTTTGAGAAGTGCCCTGAAATCGACGAAAATAGTTTAGCAGCTCCTCCCTCCTTAACTCATCGTCATATTCTTTTCTTTTCAACGAATCGAGTAATATCTTACATAAAAAAAACAAAAATAACGACGAGACAACGTTTAGGGTCGGGATGAAATTGAAATTAAGCACTCTCTTTTCATAAGACAAATATGAAGCAAAAAGAGTTACCTCGTATGCATTCTGAAGCTTTTTAAAAGCTTCTGCAGCTTTCTCGTTACCCATGTTTTTATCCGGATGGACCAACATTGCCTAGTGCACCAAATCAAGACAATCTTTTACTTCACTTTTTTATTATTATATGTAAGCAAAAAACTGGCAACCAATTGTTGCGAGTTCAAATATAAAGCAGTGCTTACTTTTTTCCTATACTCCCGCTTGATTAAGGAAACATCTACATCCTCATATCGAGTCAATCCCAATGCTGAATAGTGATCTTTACAGTTCAACAACCGAATGACTTCGTCGTCAGAAGTCATTTCAGAATCAGTACCACTCGTTGAGGGCGCTCCCGGCCCGCGATCTGCCGATATCCCCGGCTTGGTTTCAGAGAATGAAGCATAACCGGGATCCCCATTGAACATGTCTGGTCGGTCATGCATTCCAGCAGTTTGTTCAGGTGTCTCGCTAGGCCTTCGTTGCTGATTGATCTTATTCTTTACAAAGTACGCCAAAGCATCACTTGAGATAAAAGAAAGGTTCAAACAGAAAAGCAAGCCGAGCCATCCCACATATGCCCGAGCACAGTATACCGAATAGATTGTGGTTATGAACAGTGCCAGGCGTTCATGTTTAGCCATGAACGACAATCCTGAAATTTAGAGAAGATTAACCAACAGAATGTTTGATATAAAAGAGATGACCCACATTTATGAGTAAAAGCCGAAAGATCACCTCCAAGGACGATGACAAGAGATGTTGTCCAAAAGCTTCCATAAAACCACAAAATAAATGTTCCAGATAAGGCAAGTACCAAAACTCCAATGATGAAGCCAATGAAAATCCCCACAAAAAGAGCAACAGCCTGAATAGTAACAATCAAGAAAGAGAAATAATAACAATAATAATCAGCCGCAGCTATGACAATGATAATTGCATCCAGCTAGAATGTACTAGAACAACACAAACTAGAGAGTGATAATTGCAGCTCACCAAGATCATTAGAAACTTGAATATCCCAACCATGGCAATTATCGAGAGTGTGCTGCACCATACAACTGATAAAAACGATGTCGTACCCATGCGTATGAACGAATCAATGCCCCTAAGAGTACAATCCAGCCACACCATTGAAAGGACAAGGAGTATATTCCCTAAATGAAAGAGCCATTTCAAAGCAATAGGGTATGTCTGCTCAAATTTCACCCTTACATAGTCTTGGGCATTTAGAAGGCCGGTCGTTAACGATATAAAGTATGGTCTCTGCTTCTCCATCCACACACTAGCTCGTCTAAAGAAAGAAATCGTTGACATTCTCAACCTTTTAACTGCTACATTATCTGACATGTATACACTTTCCATCATATTTTTCAAATATAAACCATTCAGAGAGCAGCCTATATTGCGTCTTCTATGCTTTGGACCATGATAACTCCTCGGCAACGTCACGTTTTCTTTTCTTCCACCAGAAACATTTACTGAAGATACATTTTCTATGCATTCCCCAGAATTATCCCCAGAACACACTGATTGCCCTGGACCCTGCATGGAATCCGATCCTTGCTTCTCTTTTCCCACAAATTTCCCGGATTTTAGCTTCTCATCTCCTGGATTGTTTCTTTTACTCTCAGTAAAATCCGGGTTGCCATCTTGGATTTCTTCTCTGGGAAAACCCTTCATCTCTTTTGCTTTTTCCCGCTCTTGCATATCAGGAACGACTGACCCTGAATCAGATCCCTTCCTTTTTTGTTTCGATGAATGGTGATCAACCCCATTCTTCTGTTGATTACCCTTCCGAGCCATTTAACAATGTAGCTTAAGCCACCGTGAAAACTGCAAGTCAATTCATTCCTTTTCCAATTTCATCAAGAAAGCCATGATACGCGCACACCCTTTATCAGTTTAAACTTTACAATGAGCACCAATAAAAAGAGGTGGCGTGTCTTTATTCTGTCTGCATAACACAAGAGAAGGCAACAATAAGAAGGGGTAAGTAAACATGATTAGTTCAATTTACAATATTAAACATGCAAAAAACAAATGAATAGCCCTTTAGGTATCACATTGATAGAATAAGCACATATTTAAGAACATAGTGAAGGTACCAAGAAACAAATGCATATCGAAATGACAAGGTATTTTACCAATATAATCTAAAGAGATTTCAGTTCCTTGGTTGCTAACACAGATGAATATCCATCTCTCAAACTCCATTTATAGTGTATTCAATGAGAAGTTTATGTAATTTAGCAAGAAAGTTCAAAAGGAAAATAAAGTGGTTCTAAATGGCAACACTATGACATTTTTGTTCTCACTGTTCTTAAAAATGTAAATACTTTGCTTAAGAAAGCAATCTGATGGAGGCAAACAATACTTCTACGTCAAGGATACACTGTAAAGGGGATAATTCAATGAAAGACGATTTAGTTTATTTCAACACAACCCAAAAATGCAATAATAAAGAAATAAGAATAATACTACTCTAGATGAACATAAATTACGAAGCAGAGATCAGTTATCTATTTGAGCTGATATGGTTCCCCCAAAACACTGGACTTGTAAATTAAAAAGAACATCACAGTCTATAATCAAAGAGTAGGGTCCAATTTTTTTATTATAATTTTCTTGCATAAAACGGTTGAATCAATGAAATAAGACACATCAATTATGCTACTAATGACTCCCTCAATTCATAGTCAGCTAAGTGTACAATGTTCCTCACAAATGATGCTCCACCTTAGTGGAGGATGGTGCATTCCAATTTCCAGCAACAAACTTATCACAAAGCAGAGTGAAATACCCAAAATGAGAATAAATTACATACAGTATGTAATTGAGCAAAGTATTGAAATTTCAACCCAATAATATAACCCCTCCCAGAGACTAGATCAAAACAAATACCAAAACTCCGCACAGACAATTCCACATCAAATTTCTCACAAAATCAAAATCCCCAACTGGGATAGCATCATTTTAAGGGCATCTTCCCATTTCATCCAATAACACAACAAATTAAAGCATGAACTCCAGCAAATTCAATAAACCCACCAGAACCCAACCTTCAAAAGCAAGAGATGAGACAGACCCAGATCGCAGAAACTCGGAATGACCAAGAAATAGAATCAAAGAATAGAAGAAACCGAGAGGGGTTGAAGGACAAACCTTGCGCTGAAGATGGTGAGAGAGGCCTAACCCTAGGAGAAGAAGTGGGTATGGCTATGGAAGCAGTAAAAGCCCTAGAAAGAGAAAGGGTCGGTGACGATCGAGAGTGAAGGCTTCAGTTTTATTTGGCTCTGCGTGTGGGATTGTGATTTGTGCCGAAGCCGAAACCGAAGCCAGAGAGTGAGATGGTAACAGTAACAGTAACAGAAATTCAATTTGGTCTGTTTGGCTCACACGGTGATAACGCTCTGTTTCCGGATTAGAGATATGTCTCTACCCGGACGAAGGTTAAGTCTATCCTCTTCCGGGTTCCATCGAAACACGTATTCTGTTAAGTACATTTTTATACGTGTAAATTGTCTTCCGTTAAGGTGAGAAAAATAGTGAATTGCAAGAAGTTGACACAAACTTTTTTTAATTACACAAAAGGTTACTGAATTTTAGTTTTTACAAGAAAGTGATTGTGAATTATTTTTTACAAATTGCGTATATTTGTAGAAAAAATAACGAAATCTCCTCGAAATCAATTGTTTAAAAAATTAAAATTAAAAGAAAGTAATTTTCAACTCGAGTTCGTCAATTTTTTATTCTCTTGGTCATTGATGTCTTTCCGTGAGACTTCAAATTCAGATGATTACGGAATAAAGAGAAAATCAGCAAGCTTGAGTTTAAAAATATTTTTTTATTTTAATTT
>JAYMTQ010000429.1:0-18047 GCA_036897385.1 Geranium incanum | reverse complement strand
ATTTATATTTAAACTTTTAGTTAAAAAGTATTTTATAAAAATTATAATTTCAAGACAATTTCCTCATTTTTGTGTGTACAAATAATAAACACATTTTGGCACAAAAATATAAGTTCACTATATTTTCTTATAATTCATAAATTAGTGCATAATATTCTATTGCAAAAATGTCATAACACTTTCATCATTTTCTCCGTGAACAAATATGATCGTATTATACATCATTAAAAAGAAGTATGTTGTTTATTAATATAACCAAATTATTTTGTCGAAAATTGAGCATTTTGATAAAGACATGATATTAAAATTGTTGCATAATCCAATTGCATCATGTATATGTCAATGACTTCCAACCGGACCATCATACTATTGTTAAACCAACCAACAGCCACGAAATGACCTTCTAATCTCGATCAATTTAAGTATTTAAATGGCGGCGAGATTCGAGAATCATGATGGTATTGGAAATGAAATGAGATGGAGTCCACCTGGATTCCAGAGCCGCCGGTTAAGATATTGAGGGGCTGTAATTACAAAAAGTAAATAATTCATTTGAACCATTGGTTGGGGGGTGTTATTTGTCTGTCATATAATCCAAGAACTAGTGATAAAATAGTAAAAAAGTGTGGTCCACCAAAGCGTCCAAGTGAAATGAACCTGAATCCACTGTCCATTCAGCTGCTTTCTTGGAATGAACCTTCTCTTAATTTGATCGATCTATGTTTTGGTACCAAATGCAAATGGCCATGGACACAGCTATTGGTTGTTGCCAACCTTGACTTTGTGCCGGCTGGCCCTCCACTCTCCTACCTGGGGACCAACTTCTGTACATGACTTCATGTCTTAGGTGGCAACATAAACACCTTTTCTTAGTTTTGACTGTTTCATGTTGTTCCTTATCCATACAGTTGTGGGCCTATTCCTAGTTGGGCAAGCCCGTTGGGGTGAAGAGTGGATTGAGGAGGCCCATTATTATACATGAAATAATTTTGCTACATGCGAGGTTCCTCCTCTAGGTGGCTCGAGAAACGATTTCCCATGTTTTGTTCGAGTGCTCTCTTGTCAGATGTGTTTGCACCTTACCGGGTTTGATGGGGATCGAAGATTGTGTATTTTATCGGCTCTGGTGGAGGTGGCAGTCATGGTGTGATCCACTTGAAAGAACAGAAATAAAGTGGTTTGGCATAGAGCGATGTTTTATCCAATCTCTTGCTCTAAATGCAAAGTGGACGAGCGTGGAGTGGAGGGAGGTGGTTTTGGTCCCTCCTTGACAAAGGTTGATGGTTCCAATCCAGCAATGTGAACTGTCGGAGTAGGGGGCAACAAAGGTGAATGTAGACGGTGTTGTCGACGCTCATGGTCATAAACTCGTGTTATGTATGGTGATAAGAGATTCTAGGGGCAAAGTTATGGATGCGAAAAGTCTAGGGGGATCGAGACGCGTCAACCCTTTTATGGTGGAAGCTCTTGCTATCTAGGCTGCTTTGATCTGGGTAGGGGAAAGTCGTTGAGAGGTAGTCAGGTGGAGTCGGATTGTCAGGAAGTGATTTATGAGGTGACTAATGACGGTTTAGTTGCTTAGTTGAAGGGTAACTATTTTGTTTGATTGTAGGCAGATTTTATCAGGTCTCCTCAATGTTTTGCTAAATTTTATTAGGCAGTCTGTTAACAGCGTATCTCATCATTTAGCTCGGATTGCGCTTAGCCAAGATAATTGGACCTTGGGCGAGAGAGGTGTACCGCCTTGTTTTGATTAAGTTGTTTCTTCGTATGTGTGGTTATTTCAGTGTGGTTTTCAAAAAAAAGATCGAGGGGAAGGATTTAGTAATTCTATTTTCGGATATGTCTAATCTAGAATATCAAATTTTTTTCGGATTCAAGATATTTTCTTTTTAAATAAGTGACAACATAATAAATTTAGTGATTTTATTCTCTACTATATCATATTGGAGATACCAAATCTCCGTCAACATTGAAATTTTTATCGTCCCTGAATAAACTTAAATATTATCTCAAAATTTCATGACCAAAAAAGACCCACCTTTTCCCAGCCTCATCCATGACTTTGAATCCCAGGCAAGCAAGGTTGCATAGGTAGCATAACATACCTTGTACAACAACTATGGTTCAGCTCCTCTGCAACCAATATCATATTAACGTTAATACTATAAAACATAGCCGCACTGCACAGAATGTGGAAACTGTTAGCTCATCAGTCAGTCCAAAACTACCAGCATCTCAGATTCTAGAATGATATTGTAGTAATTTAATACAGTAGCGGCTCAACTTAGCCATCTAAATACACAACTAGTGACAAAAAACTATGCTTCCAAGTCAGAATACAAGTTTTTAAATATTTACAAATGACACACTTAAGAAGACTTGCAGTACCCACATTTGCATTGGAACACAACAACAGCAACCCATTGGTCACCAACTCCTTTACTTACAAGAAAAAAGACAGTTCAGTGCACGAGACTTTCATTTTGTTGGGTATTAGCATAGCTGTGTAGTTACAACTCTTCTACTTCTCTTTATTTGAACTCCATTGAAATCGAGAGAAAAGATCATGGTGGCACAATGGTGGTTGTTTTGGGCAATCATTGTGGCGGCTGTGGCTGCCGGAGGAGGAGCAACAGTGACCTACGACGGGAGGTCTCTCCTAATTGGTGGACAGAGAAAGCTTCTCTTCTCTGGTTCCATTCACTACCCTCGCAGCACTCCTCAGGTATGTTACCTTATCTGTTGTAATGACGTTCACAAGCAACAACATTAGTTTTTGCAAACTCATTTTCATTCCATCCACTTGTATTTTTCTAACATTTCTAGCTCTAACTTCAACTCCAATGCCTGCTGCACATGCTGTCTTAACTTCACTTTTAATGTGCTCGATCTCATAAATATAAAATGTAATTTGCAAGTCAACGTTTTGCTAGCTAAGTTACTTTCTCATGTGGGTTTTAACTAATCATTAAATCTAATCGAACCCATCTAGATCGGATCAAAGTTAACACTTGAAGACTAAAAAGGAAACTTTTATCTTGTTTGGTTGCTAAAAAAACAGAGTGTTCTAGTAAAAAGGTCAACCTTACCTCTGACTTCTGTCATCGCTTGCTTGCCCAACATCTCTTTCTTTCATCAGCACATCATTTTCATGAATCCTATGAACATGTCATTTGTAAGCAACATAACATTTGTGCCTGCAAAACCACAGAATTGAAATACACGTAAAGAAGTTATTTACGTCTGATCTATGGTCCGCAAAGATAAATATTTTTAAACGCTAACCATTACGATTGCATGAATCACAATCATGAAGAACAGTTGGAAAAAGGTTAAGAATTGTTGAAAATGGAAAAATTAGGGACGAAATTGATGTAAAGACCGAAATTGATGCAGATGTGGCCATCTTTGATAGCCAAGGCTAAAGAGGGAGGACTAGATGTGATACAGACCTATGTGTTTTGGAACCTCCATGAGCCCCAACAGGGTCAGGTCAGTGACTGCGCCAAACCCGAACATGAACCAATGCCTCTTTCCATTATCCTTCTTCAAAACTCAATGTTGTGTTCTTTTGTTGTGTTAACAGTATGATTTCAGTGGAAGACGTGATTTGGTGAGCTTCATTAAGCAAGTGCAAGCACAAGGGCTCTATGTTTGCTTGAGGATTGGACCCTTCGTCGAGGCTGAATGGAACTATGGGTAAATTTTAACCTGCATAAGAAAAATAAAATTCAGTTAATACCATCACAATGTAAGACCATTTTCCACTAATTACCAATCACAATGTAAGTAGTAACTGTGTGTGATCATGTTCTGCAGAGGCTTTCCGTTTTGGTTGCATGATGTTCCTGGCATTGCTTACAGAACAGATAATAAACCCTTCAAGGTACATATATAGCACACTTTGTATAGTCTTATGTGTATATGTATTTACATTCAAATCCAACATTTCTACGTCTTGGTAATGACTAAGAAAATGTCAAAAAATAAAGTTACCATTGAGCCAAGAATGAACACCAATAGAACCCAAAGTCATAAACCAACCCTTAATGATGAATCAGTCATTCCAAAATTCATGTAATTACTAATTAAAGATACCTTCTATCACTTTTATATTAAAAAAATGAGGGTGATATATCAATATCTCTTCCAAATACGCATATTCACGTGTTTTTGGTCTTACTCTAATCACACCAAATACGTCAAGGTTTCCACTATATGCAATATGCGGAATCAAAAGTGGTTCACTAATATCACCATTTCAACAAAGCTTTTGTTTCTAAGGAAAGACAAGTCATAAAAAGTTCATAAGGTTTTCAATAACTCACCATATAATACCTTTATTTCCGCACTGCACCAGTCCAAGATTTTGAATTCAAGCCATTAAGGGAACTTTTCTTGTTAAATTGCTAGACCTGTGACAAAAGACAAAAATATGCATTGAACATATGGTAGGAACACAAGGATGTGATTTCAGACCCTCCATAGACTCCACATGCAATAAATTTAGGAAGAATATTGGACTTCTTATATTTACTAACCCTTTTCTTTAACAACATCAAACAGCCAACTGAAAGTTATGTGTTATGCTATGTATGTCAATATACTGGCCAATGGCAATAACTATTTTCCTTTGTACTTGTAAAACCCGGATGATCTCTAAACTTTGGGGTTGTCACCACTTTTCACTCTGTTTTTCTTTGGTCATATGCTGCTAGTAATTCAACTACACTCTCCTGCAGTTTTTCATGCAAAACTTTACAGCAAAAATTGTGAACATGATGAAGTCCAATGGTTTGTATGCTTCTCAAGGAGGCCCCATAATACTCTCACAGGTAAGATTATTTTCTGAATATAATAATATAGCACAAACTATATACAGTAATTATAGAATTAGTATTTCTTCTAATGCAGGTTGAGAATGAATATGGAAATGCCGAGAAATCTTTTGGTAAAGAAGGGCGCTCTTTCGTTGTTTGGGCAGCAAAGATGGCAGTTGATCTCAAGACAGGAGTGCCATGGGTGATGTGCAAGCAGCAAGATGCCCCTGATCCAGTGGTTAGCACACTTTTCCAAACAAATAACCATGCTTTCTAGCACCAGCTTAATTTATTAGAATACATGCTGGTTCTGTCGTGTTATGTCCTTACATGCACTTTGATAATGCAACGATCTTTCTTCTCTTTAATAGACTCTAATTTGCAGATTAATACATGCAATGGGTTGAAGTGTGGAGAAACTTTTGCTGGACCTAACTCCCCAAATAAACCAGCACTCTGGACAGAAAACTGGACCTCTTTGTACGCTTTTGATTGAATATATACATCTTCACATATTCTTAAGCCGGAAAAATAACTCAAATGATCATATTCTATATTTGAGCAAACAAAAATATGTAAGTTTTACCATCAAATTGTAGCAACTAACTATTCTATTTTCTCCTGAAGCTATCAAGCATGGGGTACACCACCAGTCATTAGGTCTGCTGAAGACATTGCTTTCCATACCACACTCTTCATTGCAAAAAAGAATGGAAGTTATATAAATTATTATATGGTATACATTAAGTAGAATACACAGCTTAAAATACTCAAACTTTGAAAGTTGTGTTACTGGTACAAAATAATGCTTAACTATTTGTTACTATTGCAGTATCACGGTGGGACGAATTTTGGAAGAACAACTTCTAACTATTTCATAACAAGTTATTATGATCAAGCTCCTCTTGATGAGTACGGTGAGTGGTCAATGTATGGATGCATCCAACAATTCTTAACTAAGCAAGCAGTTTGACTAACTTGATATCTATAGGTTTAATTAGGCAGCCAAAATATGGTCATTTGAAGGATTTGCATGCCGCAATCAAGCTATGCTCCCAAATATTGCTGCAGGGAAATCAAACAAATATCGCTTTAGGCCAACTCCAAGAGGTGATGTTGAGTGAATATATAGTATACACTGAATATCTTTTTAATTCATCTACTATTGAACATAAATTTAGATAATGATAATAATAATTGCATGTCTACCTCTATTTAGGCATATGTCTTTCAAGATAAACAAGGGGGATGTATTGCATTTCTTGTAAACAATGGCCCAGCCAATTCTACAGTACAGTTCAGAAGATTATCATTTTACCTACCTCCGAAGTCAATTAGCATCCTCCAACACTGTACACTAGACATTTTCAACACTGCAAAGGTAAACTATAAATCTATGAGGATTTTGTTGAACTTGATATTCATATTTGATAAACATTCATTTTTGTATAAATTAAACTCTTGTACGATTATTTTTACCTTTAACTATTTGAGTTATATAATTCAAAATTTACAGGAAAAGGTGCTTATTTGGAGGACCACAATTTCATATCCCGTTTTCATTTTTACTTTATACCCAAAAAATTTCCTATTCCACCTCCATGGACCAAGAAATTTTGTTCTCTATTCCTAAAACATTTCAACTCCACCCAAGAGAAAGGCTCACAATATTTGAAATATTAATATTGCTAAATTACTTATCTTCACAATTTACAATTAAATATGAACTCTATACCTGAGCCAATGCATGATTTTCTGGAACCTCTGGGCAGCAGCTAGCAAGGAACCAAAAGATGAATGGATTAGATTAACAATGTATTTTGATGTCCACTCAAGCCATAAAAACAATGATGTAATAGAAAAAGACTAAGATAGTAAGATGTCTAGATAAAGCTTGAGATTTTGCCCCCATTAATGAAAAAAGTAACATTTCTCACTTTATGTAGGTCCTTGATAATATATGAGTCAGTCAATCTCTCACATAAACCCTTATCCTGGAAATAGCACTTGAACTAATCAGTCTCTTGTATGTAACATAGGTCAAAACACAGCTCAACAAGAGAATTACAACAATAGTTCAGACTTTTGGTTCAGTTGATCAATGGGGAAAATTTACTGATGCCATCCCCAACTTCATAGATACTTCTCTCAGATCACATACTTTATTAGAACACACAAGTACAACCAAAGATAAATCCGATTATCTTTGGTATACGTTCAGGTATGTTCTTTTCTTTGCACATATTAGACAAACTCCATAGACACACAAATACGAGCATCCCCTTTAACACAAATCCTTAATCTGAAGTCATCTTATATTGATGACAGCTTTCAAGCCAAATCATCTTGCACTGGACCAATACTTCATGTCCAGACTCAAGGACATGCTGTGCGTGCTTTCGTCAACAATAAGTATGTCGGTAAGTTCCTCGAATTACATAATTGCGGAAGACATAGAAATATACAAATTAAACTCTTTAGCTTAGATCTTCCTAAACCGGTCAAAGTTGAATAATGGCTTAAAATTTACACAGAGGTCACACAAGAATTTCTAGTAAATTTGGTTATGACAGGGAAAAACATTCTGTAATTACTAACTTCATACATATGCACATGAAAATCAATACTAAAGCAAACAGGAAAAACAAACATTCTACTCCACATTCAAATCATATCAGTATCACCTGATCTCTTCATTGAGCTATGTTCAGGAGCTGCTCATGGAGACCGCAAGATTAAAGGATTTTCCATGGAGAATCCAGTTTTGCTTGGAAATGGAATGAACAATGTATCCATACTTAGTGTCATGGTTGGATTGCTGGTAAGTTTCACATGACTTTCAATAATGGTTCCTTCTATACAATTTATTCCTTGCATCTTAATATCTTATATGTTAAAACGTTCATGGTGCTCATACAAAGGACTCGGGAGCTCATCTTGAGAAAAAAAAAGCTGGCTTAACTAGAGTGGAAAATCCAATGCACACTAGAATCCTACAATTATAGTAATGATTATGCATGGGGATATCAGGTGACCTCTCATTCAGATATTTTTTGTGAATCCATGAATTTTTTGTACAATTGATTATTGTTGGATTCTTTCTTTTAAAATAGTTTCACAAATACAGCTGTATAATCATTCAGTAATTAATGAAAAAACACAAACTGACAATTTGCATTGCTTAACAATATTGTTTTAGGTTGGATTAGTAGGGGAGCAGTTACAAATATACAAGGAAGAAAATCAAAATAAGGTTAACTGGAGTAAATTTCGATCTTCTACCAATCGAACACTTACTTGGTACAAGGTAAGCGACTCAAATTTCAACCTATATCATAACAAATGTCTTCTGCAAGTTTAGCGTAGGTCATCTTGAATGGAAAGGAAATGAAGTTTTCAAATGTGAACAATGAAGTGTAACTTGATATTCATTCATCTCTGAGAACGAAGCAGCCTGCCTGAGTTCCATTGGATTAGTTTTCAATAGCATGATCAAATTTGCAAAATTTCCTGAATGTGAACAATGACTAATATATGATCTTGTATGACACTTCTTCTTACAAGAAATTTCATGTATTTCAAAATGCAGTAAAGCTATTCAAGAGTTGAATGATTATATAATTCTTGGTACACCACATATTTATGGAATTCATCGGCGCATTATCTAAAGCTTATGAACTAAAAATATGGCAGACAGTTTTCGATGCACCATCGGGTCATGATCCAGTCGTCTTAAACCTTAGAAGCATGGGGAAAGGAGAGGCATGGGTTAATGGTCAAAGCATTGGTCGCTACTGGATCTCGTTTCATACATCACAAGGAAATCCTTCACAAAGATTGTATGTATAATATTTCCTCCATATAATTCTCTCCAAAATGACATTGTCTATTTGTACACAAATCAAAGAGGTTTATCCTCCAGGTTAAAAGATATCTAATTTATACAGTATGCATAATATATATACCTTACAAAATAGGAATACAAGTTCATTTGTTTGCTATGATGCTGTGCCACTACCATCATCAACCGTAGTGCAACCAAGTAGCCTAATTAGCTTATATAAACTATAACCTCATCATCCACACAAACTATACTCTTAAATGTTGTCAGTACTCTTCTATGACTTTGCTAATCTCACACACAAACAAAACAGCTTATTCTTGTAAGTTCAAATGCCATCGAATCATATGCAAAACCGTTTTTTCACATGTATTAGCCGAAGTAAAGGATTCAAAGTGGTACATCAGAAATGTTAACCACGGTCAACAGTTATTCACTATATGAACATATTTCTTTCCTATGTGTACTCGACTGTAATTTACATAGCTAAATCTCAGTCTAATAATTTTAACTGAAATCCATATATGACTGTCTTTTTACTAGGTACCATGTTCCTCGTTCCTTCCTAAAACCTTCTAGAAACCTATTAGTTCTGCTTGAAGAAGAAGGTGGCAACCCTCTCAAGATTTCCTTAGACACTATATCGATTGTTGGTTTAAACGAACACAGTTCAATGTCAAAGCTATACGCGTAAGCTCTGAGATTCTTTACTCAAAGACCACAATGCCACCAAAAACAAGACACATTCAAAAGGAAGGCACATTCAGGTACCCAATGAATTCAAATTCACAGCCCAACAGGTACAAAGTGTTGTAGATCACCAAGCTATGTAATGAGTAATTTCTCAGAGCAACATCAAACTAATCATATCAATAAATGGTTTCTTGATTTTCAATTGCACTGTTTGTGATGCAATGATAGAAACTTCAAATTGAATGAGCACATCAAGTGTTACTGTAGAACGATTGTGGTTTGAGCATGGTGTGCACTTTAAAAACCAAGCCATATGCAGAGCATACCTGGCTATAGCAGAACCATTTAAGCTCAAATGCTGGCCTGGAACAATCAGCTCCGATGAAAAGAACCGACGTGCTGCGGCGGAGGAACCGCCTGAGGCCATGTTTGGTTTGGGCTGATTTGGACTCTTGCTTAGATATGGGAGCAAAAGCCAAACAGTGTTTAGCAGGAGCATTCCTATCCAGGTTTTGTTATTGCCCAAACACTCCAAATCTGATAAATTAGTGCAACTTAATTTCGGGACCATAACCTTAATTAATCAGTCAATTAAGCCCATATGTTACAAATTTGAAGGTCCACAAATATAAGGCTCTAACAACTGGGGGTCTTAAATAATAACCAAATCAAACCAATATAAAAATAACTGAATTGATTATTAAAAATGTAATTCGATTAAAATTTTATGAGTTTGATCTTAGTTTATAAATCAGAATTGATAAAATTGAACTGAATAAAAAACCGATCAATTTGTACACATGACTCATTTTAAGTATTGATTATTATTAATTTGCTTAAAATTATTGGGCAAAAAAAAGTCAAAATAAATATAAGATGTAAAAGTTTCATAAATATTGGTTCAACAAAATTCAACCAAAAATCGATAAGCTAAATAATAAGTTAAAACGGTCTTAAACAAGAAAATTTTATAAAACTCGGTGCATAAAAAATTGAATAAAAAATCAACATATTCACAATCAAATTGGACCGAATTCCATCATTTTGATTTTAATTTTGAATTTTTTAAAACCTTAATCGGTTCGATTCAAAATTTAACCAAACCAATTTAAAACCGAACCATGCCAATTTTGTAACTATTTTGCAATTGCCAAATAATTAATTAATTAAATTAAATAGTGGATGAAAGTGAGGATGGATTGTGGGTGAAGATAGAAGAGAAAAGAAGAGTCTAGAACCAAAAATTGGAGACTCCGCTACTTAACTGCTCTTTACAACCAATTCATTCACACTCGCTCATCACTCTCTCTCTCTCTCTCTCTCTCCAGGGGTGCTCTGAGGTACGACGATTGAATCATTTCTTTGTTCTTCATGTTCGATTTCGCCTCCCGATTCTTAGTTTCATTTTAGATCAATCATTTCCATCGATCGTTTTGGTTTATTGACTTCGATTTTGCGTTTCAGTTTTTGATGATCTACATGAGTGTTTGTTGTTTACTACTTTGTTGATTCACTACATTCTTCATGTGGAGGTTGCGATCCTTTGGTTAGTTTCACCGGTGTGTGATTTGTTTGTTGCTGAGAAGAAACCCTAATTGGAAATGAAAAGGAGTGTTCGTTTTTCAGTAGAACGATGTTATTATTTTAGTTTGTACCTCAGATCACTACTGATGCTTCTGATGAATGACAAAGTTCGCTGAAATTGAGGCAAGGCTGTATCAGTATAGGAAAAATTGCATATTTGTTCATGCATGTGATATTTTATGTAAGCTGCTTAATCAGAATGTTAACAATTTAGCAAAAGCATCCACTAATTAAGTTAAAGCTTATACTTTAGCTCGGACCTAGATTTGCTTCTGTCAATGTATAATTAATGCTTTAGCTTTGCAGATATGACTAAACATTAAAATTGGGTTTCAATATAATTGGGTCTGGTTCTTGCATGTGCTGCTGTGGTTATTAAAACTTTTTTTTTTACATTATCAGATATCTAATTATCTATTTTGTATAGATCACACAGAACAATGGTGAAGGCTGTTGTAGTTCTCAACAGTAGTGAGGGTGTCAATGGAACTGTTAACTTTGTTCAAGAAGGAGATGGTAAGTCAATATTTAGTTTAGTTGTTAAAAGATGCATATTGTTATAAACATATAATCCTCTGCAAAAGACTTATTTCAAGCATAAAATTTTACAGGCCCAACTACAGTAACCGGAAGCCTTAAAGGCCTTAAGCCTGGTCTTCATGGCTTTCATGTTCATGCCCTTGGAGACACAACAAATGGCTGCATGTCAACTGGTATAGCCTCTTCTTTGTATTCTACTGTGTAGGGATGGAAGAAAAGACCCGGATCTACTCTCTTGTCTCAAATACAAATCTTAGTATTATTTGATGAATATTGTAGGTCCACATTTCAATCCTGCTGGCAAAGAGCATGGTGCCCCTGATGACGAGAATCGTCACGCTGGTGATTTGGGCAATGTGACTGTTGGTGAAGATGGTATGTTTGTTCATGTTATCATATCTTGACATTCATGTAGATTTTATTGTTATTTCGTACCATCACAATGTATAAAGAACTCAGAGTAAGAGACTAATTACTTGAAGATTCAAGTGAATTTTAGTCTTACTGAAGTATTATCTCTCTAGATCTCGCGCTTAAAGTTTCTCAACCACTTGTCTTCTAGTTATATTCTAATCATTTGCTAAATTTTGCATTTTTTTTTATTTGCATATATAAGGTTTATTCTTACATGTGTGGGGGTTTGATTGCAATAAACTTGGAACATAAGAGCAGCTATGCATATAAGAAATGGAGAGCGCTTGTTTTCACTTTCCACTGCTTGCTATTTGTTTTATTGTCAATTATCTCCAGCTATATTTTGTTAGGTTATGTTGATCAATGTTCAATGCTTCAAAAACCATGTTCTCACCTCTGTTGTTTTGGGTCCAGGCACAGCAGACTTCACAATTGTTGACAGCCAGGTTTCTGTTTATCCACGCTTATTGGGGTTTTACATTGTATATTTATTTTCCTGTATACTTGAACACCCTGCTACACCAAACCTTTTCTTTTGTTTTTGTAGATTCCCCTAACAGGACCAAATTCCATAATTGGAAGAGCTGTTGTTGTTCATGCAGATCCTGATGATCTTGGCAAAGGTAAGTGAGCTCTGGTGCTTGTTAGAGTATATGAAAATTAGGGAGAATTGCATTAATTGGTTTACCATATCTTGAGTGAAGTGGATCATCCAGTGAGTAGACAGTTATGCATTAGTTGGGAAGTACAAATGACTTCTGAAGTTGCAACAATATTTGAATCTAGATAAAGACATTTTGGAAGTGGGTTAAAATTTAGGTTTTGCCTTGATTAACAGTGTTGACTGAACTCCATGATTTAGTGTAATAAAGTCTTGGCTTCTGTCCAGAGGCACATCATTTGGGAAGAACAAATGACTTCTCAAGTTGTCACCAATTTTAATTTTGGATATACGGCTTTTGAAATATTTGGGATGATAGTTAATTCTTCTAGAAATATTTGATGTACTCGTCATTTCCCATTCTCACTTTTGTCTCAGACAAGTAACTTAGTGCTGGATGATGATGGCCCGCACTCACTTAAGTACATTGGAAAGTGATTGGAAATGATTTACAATAAAGTTATCCAGCCTTTCATGAACCTTTTCTCATTGAAGCTTGCATACTAATCTGATTTCAGGGGGGCACGAGCTTAGCAAATCCACTGGAAACGCAGGCGGCAGAATTGCTTGCGGTAAGTTAATTAGTTTAACAACACTAACAAAGCTGACCCGACTTTCTTCTTTAGCCGGATTTGAAATGAATCTGTATCATTATTTATGTATTTTTGGCTCAGTGAAGTTTTATGTCTCCTGCCAGCTTATGATTAATGTTTCCCCAACTTTCTGAGCGGTAGTTTGTTTTGTTTTATATCATCCTCAATTAATCAATGCTTTATGTGAGATGCTATCCATATTTGATATTTGATATTAATGCTGCAAATTCTGATATGCAGGCATTATTGGTCTGCAAGGATGAGACAAGTTGGGTTGACTAGCAACTAGTATACCATTTCCTGCGAATAAAGAACAATGCTCTCTTAGTGTTCTCAAGTTGCTGCATCTTTTGCTTTTAATGTACTTTGTTTATCTTAAGCGCTCTATTGGACGATTATACCTAAGCCCGCTAAAATTGGGCTGTAGATAGCACAAACTAAGGCCTAAAAGCCCACATATTTTCAAAGCCCGCCCATACGGGATGTAGAGATAATCCATATTGGGCATCAGATGACGTAGATATAAAGCAACATATCCATCAAACAATGACCTCAAAGACTACTTAGGCCGCACACCCCTACCGAATTGGGCTATACAGCCCACCAAATTATGCCTTTGTTAGTCAGATCTCATAATTTTGGGCCCCCAACCCATTCTCTTTAAGGAGAAGAGCCCACACAGAAACTGGGCTGGAAAGCGCACAGAAACTAGGGCCGTTGTGTACACCAAGGCTAGACTCTAATACGTAAGCATTGGGACTTAAAGCCCATAAAACTTGGAACCTGAAGCCCATCCCATTTGGACCACAGAGCCCATACCAGTTGGGCCTAACGTTACATGTACATGAACTTGGAGCCCAACATATCGGGTACTCATGTCCACTATTATTGGGCCGACGCCGTATAATGAGCCGCAGTTCTACCAAATAATGAGCCTGAAAGCCCACAGAAAATGAGTCAAAGAACAACAAAGATGGGCCCTGCCACTGATAATAGGCCGTACAACCCAACTACAATCGGTCCCAAAGCCAATAGAAATATTGGGCCACACAGATGACATCGATTTTCACGCATTGAGACCATGTACATTAGGCCTCGACGCCCACAATATTGGGCATTGATTGCCACGTCCAAAACATACACATATTCGTTACAAATGTATCATGAATACCACTTAAACATACAAAATAAATGTGTCATCCCATAACTAATAAGATAAATATGAAGACAAAATTCAATTCTAGGTAGAAAACAACTATAAAAATCACCCGAAAACATTAACTTGCTATCTTTCAGATCTCTATCTGTGAACTTTTCTGATCGAGTCACAATTGATAATGATTTAGTATCAATATAAACAAGTAAAACCATGTGATAAAGCAACAATAAAATAATCTCATAAAAAGCTAAATAGTGAAGTAAAAGGGTCAGAATAATGAAGTTCAAACCAACGATAATGCAAATGTATTCTTAAGAAATATATATTTAACAAAAATAATAAAATTCTGTCAAAAAATTAATAAATTTCAAAATTAACATATCGTAGCCTAAACTCATAATATAGTATAAACCTCAATTTTGAACGAACGGTCGAAAAAAAATATAGCACGAACTCGAAATAATCGATCGTAAGCAAAACACAATGTATAATAAACATAAGATAACGATACAGGACCAATAATGATAAAGTAAAATTATTTGATAAAGCAGCGAGAACTCTCAATAAAAGGCTTTCAAAAAGCCAAATAGTGATGTAAAAAGTCAAAATAATGAAGCTCAAACCAGCGATAATGTAAATGTATACTCAATAAATGTATATTCCAACCAAAATAATGAAGTTCGGTCAAAAAATAATAAAGTTCAAAATTAACATATAGTATTCTGAACCCATGTAATGTAGACCTCAATTCTAAAAGGTCGGTCCAAAAAGAATATAACACGAACTCGAAATAATTGATCATAAAGCAAACACAATGTATAATAAACATCATATAATGATCTAGAACCAATAATTATGAAGTAAAACCATTTGATAAAGCGGCGAGAACCCTCAATAAACGATTCTCAAAAAGTCAAATAGTGAAGTAAAAAGTACAAATAATGAAGCCCAAACCAGCAATAATGTACATGCATCCTTAATAAATGTATATTCCACCAGAAATAATGAAGTTCGGTAAAAAAATAATAAAGTTCAAAATTAACATATCATAACATGAACCCATATAATTTAGCTTAAACCTCAACTCTGAACAGTCGGTCGAAAAAGAATATTGCACGAAGTCGAAATAATTGATCCTAAATAAAACACAATTTATATTAAGCATCAAATAATGATCTTGGACCAATAATTATGCATTAAAACTATTTGATAAAACATCGAGAACCCTCGATAAAAGATTCTCAAAAAGTCAAATATTGAAGTAAAAAGTCAAAATAATGAATCCCAAACTAGCGATAATGTAAATGTATCCTTAATAAATGTATATTCTAACAAAAATAATGAAGTTCAGTCAAAAAATAATAAAGTTCAAAATTAACATATCATAGCACGAACTCATATAATGTAGCTTAAATCTCAGTTCTGAAGGGTCGGTCGAAAAAGAATATTGCACGAACTCAAAATAATTGATCGTAAACAAAACATAATGTATACTAAACATCAAATAATGATCTTGGACCAATAATTATGCAGGAAAACCATTTCATAAAGCAGCGAGAACCCTCAATAAAAAAGCTCTCAAAAAGACAAATAGTGATGTAAAAAGTTAAAATAATGAAGCTCAAACTAGCGATAATGTAAATGTATCCTTAATAAATGTATATTCCAACCAAAATAAGGAAGTTCGATAAAAGATAATAATAAAGTTCAAAATTAGCATATCGTAGCGTGAACCCATAAAATGTAAGCTTAAACCTCAATTATGAACGGTAAGTCGAAAAAGAATATTGCACGAACTTGAAATAATCGATCGTAAACAAAACACAATGTATAATAAACATAATATAACAACCCAGGACCAATAATTATAAAGTAAAATCATTTGATAAAGCATAGAGAATCCTTAATATAAAGCCCTCAAAAAGCCAAATAGTGATGCAAAAAGTCAAAATAATGAAACCCGAACCAACGATAATGTAAATGTATCCCCAATAAATGTATATTCCAACCAAAATAATGAATTTTGGTCAAAAAATAATAAAGTTCAAAATTAACATATTGTAGCCTGAATCCATATAATGCAGCTTAAGCATCAATTCTGAACAGTCGGTCGAAAGATAATGTATCCCGAACTCGAAATAATCGATCATAAACCAAACATAATGTATACTAAACATCAAATAATGATATTGGACCAATAATTATGCATTAAAACTATTTGATAAAACAGCGAGAACCCTCAATAAAAGATTCTCAAAAAGTCAAATAGTGAAGTAAAAAGTCAAAATAATGAACCACAAACTAGCGATAATGTAAATGTATCCTCAATAAATGTACAATTCTAACAAAAATAATGAAGTTCGGTCAAAAAATAATAAAATTCAAAATTAACATATCATAGCATGAACCCATATAATGTAGCTTAAACCTCAATTCTGAACAGTCGGTCGAAAAAGAATATTGTACGAAGTCGAAATAATCGATCCTAAACAAAACACAATGTATAATAAACATAATATAACGATCCATGACCAATAATTATGAAGTAAAATCATTGGATAAAGTAGCGAGAACTCTCAATAAAAGGCTCTCAAAATGCCAAATAGTGATACAAAAAGTCAAAACAATGAAGGCCAAACCAGCGATAATGTAAATGTATCCTTAATACATGTATATTCCAACCAAAATAATGAAGTTCGATTAAAAAATAATAAAGTTCAAAATTAACATATCATAGTGTGAACCCATATAATGTAGCTTAAACTTCAATTCTAAGAGGTCGGTCGAAAAAAATATAGTACGAACTCGAAATAATCGATCATAAAACAAACACAATGTATAATAAACATCATATAATGATCTAGGACCAATAATTATGAAGTAAAATCATTTGATAAAGCAACGAGAACCCTCAATAAAAATGCTCTAAAAAAGCCAAATAGTTATGCAAAAAGTCAAAATAATGAAGCCCAAACCAGCGATAATGTAAATGTATCCTCATACGTGTACAATTCTACCAAAATAATGAAGTTCGATCAAAAAATAATAAAGTTCAAAATTAACATATCGTAGTGTGAACCCATATAATGTACCTTAAACCTCAATTCTGAACGGTCGGTCGAAAAAGAATATTGCACGAACTCGAAATAATCGATCGTAAACAAAACGCAATGTATAATAAACATAATATAACAATCCATGACCAATAATTATGAAGTAAAATCATTTGATAAAGTAGCGAGAACCCTAAAAAAAGACTTCAAAAAGGCAAATAGTGATGCAAAAAGTCAAAATAATGAAGGTCAAACCAGCGATAATGTAAATGTATCCTCAATACATGTATATTCCAACCAAAATAATAAAGTTCGATCAAAAAACAATAAAGTTCAAAATTAACATATCGTAGCGTGAACCCATATAATGTAGCTTAAACCTCAATTCTGAAAGGTCAGTCGAAAAAGAATATAGTGCAAACTCAAAATAATCGATCATAAAGCAAACACAATGTATAATAAACATCATAGAATGGTTTAGGACCAATAATTATGAAGTAAAACCATTTGATAAAGCAATGAGAACCCTCAATAAAAGGCTCTCAAAAAGTCAAATAGTGATGCAAAAAGTCAAAATAATTAAGCCCAAACCAGCAATAATGTAAATGTGGTCTCAATAAATGTATGTTCCAATAAAAATAATGAAGTTCGGTCAAAAAATAATAAAGTTCAAAATTAACATATCG
>JAYMTQ010000428.1:0-18049 GCA_036897385.1 Geranium incanum | reverse complement strand
TATTATAATTTGGACTAATTTTGAGTTTTTAAATTTGGCACGAATCTTACGGTTATGCGAGTCCAAACCCGAATCACCCGCAGACTCGTGTGGGTGAACTCTTCCTCAACCAGCACCATTTCGGGTGGTTGGCGGGTCTTCTCTTTTTTGGCCCGCACCCTTGCAGTTGGGTGAAAAAATACTCATTTGGACGGTTGACCCGCCCATGAAGACCCCTACGCACACCAGAATCAGTCTGGTTTCAGCGTCGACCAGTTTCCGAGGTTCCGTGTGTCCGAATCCGACAGTGCGTGCGACACTACCGATCCGACCGTCGGATTGTCCGGTGATTCTCTTCTCTGTAACCTATTTCACATCTGCTTACGATTCTTTTCTTCTTGTACCTGTTTGGTTGCCCAGAAAATAGATGTGTTAGGTTTGGATCCAGAAGGAGAAGAAATGAAAGAACTAGAGTTAGTGCTGGATGCTCAATTTAATATTCTAGTTTTGATTCTCTTCATGCATTTTCTCTTTGAATAGACATCCAGTGGGCTAGACAGAGTTTAGGGTTCGTAATGGGCAGAAAAGACACTAAATGATTTGGATATTAATTTCAGTTTTCATTTTTGTTATTGATTCAATCAACTGTGGCTCAGAAAGTATGTTAAATTGTGCCCATTTTCTCTATACTTGTCTATGTATGTTATATAGTATAGTGTTGATGGGCATTGGAATACCCCTGTCAATGAGGGAGATGGGATTAGAAGGGAAGTTAACCTAATTCTGTAAAGCTAATTGATATCGCTGCTCGTGCTTATCTATGACCTCGATCTTGAAAGACTTACCATTTCTACTTCTTATGTTCTGGTTATTCAGAGTTCCTTGTGGTTTGTCCGAGCTGCTGCCTGTTTTCTACTATAATTAGCAACTGCGACTATTCAGATGGCCTATGAACTAACCGAACAAAAAAGTAGGTGCATGGATAACCTTCTTGCTTACCAATTACAGTTCCGTTTTCACTTGCTCGGATGTTTTGTTGTAGTCTTGGCTGATAAATATTAGTTTATCTTATTCAAACGTAGAGTTCTACCATTTTGTATCACATTTATTATGAGATTCTACTAAAAAAATTCAATTGGGAGGTTCTGTAATATGCAACAACTACAAACAAAAAACATGTCATTCTTGGATCGTTGTTGAAGTCGGCTACATGATTCCTGTTGTAAAAACTAGTCGGGATCTTCTGCATGTGCTCCTCCCCTCCAGTCTGTCCCATGTAATGTTATTTGTTCCATTTAGTCATGCATATTATGTATCTGTCGGCTACATCTTTCCATGTTAACTATGGCTGCCCTGCCCCTTTCAGTTCCCCGTAATTGAATTCTCTCATATCTCCCTAAGGGTCAAACAGAGAAACTGTATCTAATCGTGTCTTGGCAATAAAGTACTGCTAGCTTCGTACACATTTGTTCTCCAATTCACTCTATATAATTGCTTTCTAAAAGAGATTTCCAGAGTTTCACCTCTCAAATTTGTTCGACACATTCAACTTCATTGCATTGTGTTATTTCTTGATTGTGATACAGTTCTACTTTATCATGCATTTAACCTTATAAATTCGGTCTGATTTGCAGGGGCCGGCTTGGGTCTTATTGGTTTCGGCTTCTTTTTTTCATTTCTCGGTGTAGTTCTTTTCTTTGACCGGGGTTTGCTTGCCTTATCTAATGTAAGGAACTTCTGCTTACACAATAGTTTATGACATAATTCTACCATTGAAAGCTAACTTTTTTGATACTGTAACAGATATTATGCTTAGCAGGGGTAGCCCTTTTACTGGGTTGGAAATCAACATTGAATCTGTTCACTAACAGAGCAAACTACAAGGTACTTCAGAGGAGTTCCAGTACTAACCCACTTTGACCAGTTTTTCCTGCAAACTGTTATTTTCATTTCCATTTCCCTTCTAGGATTGAGGGTTTAACATAATTGCATTAACATTTGTTTGGAAGCAAACCCAGGATACGAGAAAAACACTGTGAATACAGTTACTGATTCCACCATATTGAGCGAATTAATACAATTACTGTTGTGTACTAGGGATTTCTATCAGCAATTATATGAGTGTGGGATATATCTTGAAACATCTGTATTTATTAGAGTTCATGTTCGATGTTTTATAGTAGAAAAAAATACATATGCTGCATTACCATTTGCCTTGAAGTTTTGGATTTGATATAGATAGTTCTTAGGACCCCTGATAGATATTGCTTGTTTGAACACTGAATAATTCTCAATATGTGAACCTATGACGTGACATCCTCTGAATTATGATGTGCATATGTAGATTCGTAGGATATTGCTTGATCTATATTGATCTGCTCTTTTTGTTCTGCAGGGTTCATCTTCTTTTCTCCTCGGGCTCTTTTTCATCTTTGTTCGTTGGCCAATTCTCGGTATAATCTTGCAAGTATATGGTTGTTTTGTTATCTTCAGGTTAGTTTCTTTTCCTAATGCTAGTCCGATAAGTGGACAATGCTGCTCATAACTTCCTATTGCATCGGTGTTTCTCCTTGCAGTGGTTTTGGGCCATCTATCACCGCGTTCCTCTATCATATTCCAGTAGTTGGATGGATTATACAGTACCCCGTTCAGGTAAGTTATGTTAATCCTATTTTCTCGGTTGTTTTCTCTCAGAACTTTGTAATTTGCTGTTGCTCTATCAAATAAAAAAATGGTCTAAAATGTAATTATTTGCAATATAAAGTTGTTTTGTTATCAACCCATAAACTTATTTCTGAAAACTGTTGACACGTTGAATTCTATCTGATCATCCTCATAATCACCCGGAAGTAGTAATGCTCTCTGTTTAACGTCTCTGCAGCTTCTTGGTGGCTTGAAAAGGAGCTTTAGCTGAGCATGAGTGTCGGACAATTTCTTTTTTCAAGATTTCCTTCGGGTATGCACCTAAAAAGCCTTCTTACAAGTTATAATCAGAATAGAAGGAAATAGAAAAAGGGAAGTGAAACGACCTCGGTGGAAAAGTGTACAAGAGTTTATTCAGCAATGACATTATGTCCAAAATTAGAGATCATAAAGAACTGATAGGGGTCAAAACTCAAATGTACTGTGAAATCTGCCACAACACAATTATGTGATTGAAGAAGTTGAACCTAATACCAAGTCTTGAAATTTAATCTTAATCATTGAGTTAGTCTCTTCTTTATAAGTATTTATTTATTTTAGATATGAGACTTTTATACCTAAAACACCCTCCATCACTTGCAGGATTGGATCTTTGTGTGTTAGTTATAGCAGAAAACTTGTGCAACGATCAACATTCTATCATATTGCCTGTGCACTTGTGAATGTGAATAATATTTCGGATTAATTTCCTGTTAAATCTTTCCTTGATTTGTGCAATCTGAGCTTGTGCGGGATCGGGTTAGTTCATTAATAATAATTACACATTATATTTAATAGTAAGTTAAACAAAATTACAAGAATTAAATGAATCTTGATAAATTGAGTCCAATTTAAGTTTCTCTTTGTTCTTGAGTCGAGCTTTAAGTTTAATTTTTAGGCTCGTCCAAGTCCAAACCGTGTTTGAACCAAACAATTTTTTCTAGGCAGAACAAATTCTAACAATTAGTATACATATTAATGGACTTGAGTTGATAATCAAACTCAAGTCTCGAGAAATGAATTTAAATAAAAATTGCTGGTGTCTACTCTTGGTTGTGAATCAATGGAAGGGTGGTCCCAGAATATAACAACATAAATTGGAAAGTTAATAGAGAACTCATTATGAGGAAGCACCTCATAGCAGTTACACTCATCTCTTGGTGGGAAGCTGATTTATTTTAGAAACTCATTCAATGCGGGCTTTAAATACCTCGTTTCTACTTACTAACAATGGTAGGGTTGTTGCTGTTGAGCTCATCGACTTTCAACCCTCCCACGTGTTCGATCCACCCCAACCCGTTTAATAATCGTCTTAGTCCTGTATTCAACTAAACTCGTTAAATGTGGTTCATGCAAGCAAGTAAAGTTTGATTTTAGGATACACTTAGAATAAGAGTGCATTGAAGAAATGTCTAGGCAGAGATAGCAGTAAGAGACATTAAAAACTGAACAATAAATGGGTTCATGTCCCCAACAACCCAAGTGTGTTCAATTTATTGTTGCCTCCACATTTACTTCCCCTTTCTTCTCCATAGATGATCATAAGAGTTAATTTAATTCTGCAGAGCTTTTCTTCAGATTTTATTATATTGTATTTGTAATTTATATGAATGATGAAGAAAGCTAGTATACAGGTATGTGTGTACCATGATTCTGAGAGGCTGCTAAATTTGTTGATTATTCATGTCATGTGTGTTAATCTGCTAACTGCACTTTTTTTAGATTACTGTGAAATTTAATGGTACCTGAAAATCTGTCAGCCGAAACTGCATATGCAACTGAGAAAATAAGTAGCCCATAAGTTTGTACCTTATTTTGTGAGTGCATTAAAGCTCTGTCCTTGCCTCCTCATTTACTTCAACTTTTTGGTTAGTGTACACATAATCAATGTCTTCAACCGCTACAGGTATTCTAAAACTCAAACTGATAAATGTGAGGATAGGCTAAATCTTCTGAATTTGACAAGATTTGGTACCCTCGATTCGATCAGATTGGGGACGAGATCACAGAATACGCTCGAGCCTGCCTCGTTGTCATTCTTATAGAAAACAAAATACTATGAACTTGATGGTGACCCGGTATCCCGATCTTATTGGTGTGTGAATTAAGATCGCAAAACTTATCTCGTTGTCACACGTATGAGACATTAGCACGCGTGTTACATGGTTCATATATATTTTGTTGGAATATTTCTTGAATCAAGTATGAACCCGCGCTGACCCTTTCCAGTTATAGGGATTAGGAGTAGTAATATAAATCAGTGTTCTAAAATTTCCTGACTTGTCTGATTTATTTTTCGTTCAATCCCTGGTTAGTCCCTAAACGGCCTTTTCTGCTTAACTCTCTCCTAGCGTTTTTTGGAACACTGATATAAATGCTTCTTAAGTAACCTAATCGAAATTCTTGATGATTGTATTGTAAAATTCTCTAAAAATTTCAACGTAATGAGTACCTTATCGGTGCATCACGTGAATTTTAATCATCTATTTTAGCATATTGTCTTTCTCGGTATAACATTTTTAATCTGAAAATTAACAGAAGGATTGTATCATTAGAGATTGACAAAGATACGTAATAATGTTGATCACATGACCCCATAAAACCAACCAGTTTTGCGGACGATTGAATTCATTTAGTTGTGCAGGTAGAGAGCAATTACGAATCTTAATTCATGGTTAATGTTTTAAATATTCTTATTGTTCACAAAGACCCCACAACATGAACATGTCCTTGTTTCGAAGTCACTCCATTCCAAACGCAGGTGTTTTCTTGCTGGTTTTTAACATGGCTGGTTTTCAAGAAAAAGGCAGTTCTGTCATAAATTTATTCATTAAATCATCTTAACTACATTTGAACTAATGAAACACTTAAATGGTGAGTTATGGACAAGTATGCTAGGTGTTGTTTATTAAGTCTCACCTAACTCTCTCTGTCAAATCTTCATATCTTGTTTAATTTCACCCCTTCCAGGACTTCATTTACCTGTTGTAAAGCAGTTGGTTCTGTGCAAGTATAGCTAATATGGGAGCTCTTAAATCCCAACTAAAAAAACAGTGGTATGTGTAATAACAAAAGGAAATACAGGTTAACATGACCATCAAACTCAAATATCATGTTCGAAATTAAAAGTTCAAGTTGAGAGGCAACGCATTATTACAAAAAAGATCGAGTACTAAAAACAAACAAGCAATCGAAATATAACAATAACATGAACAGTAAGAATTTTATTGATTCACTGACAATGTGTACGATATGCACAAACGTCATATCGTAAACTTGGGCTTTGTCGAGCAGTTCGTCGTGATGAGTCTGTTGACAAACATAGCAATACCGTGTGGCCTTTTTGCACCATTGGAATTCAGATTGGCCAGCGAGATTACCGTACTGACTAATCTCAGTGGATCCTAACTCGATTCAAGACATATCCAACACGAGGATTATGAAGACATTGATGTGATCTACATCTTTTCAATGAACGGCTTTGATATTACTAAAAACAAAACACCGGGTTTCTTTTGATCCAAGTTTAGCTTCAAAATAGTAAATGATCTTTTCGTTTTCCTGTTTATGCATGATCAGATAGTTTCATATTCCCAAACTTGTGAAACCAAAGTCCTAAGAGCCACATCACTGAGATTTGAGGTTTGCAGTACTAAGTATACATATACATTATCTTGTAGTATATCTGAACCATGTAAAGAAAGCAAGGATTTGAATGACATAAACTGGAGATAAGTACTAAGTAGGATTGAGATGTTGTCATGTGTAGGTTTTTAATGAATGTGGAGGAAGGGAGTAGGATTTTGGGGCATTAAAGGCAAACATAAATGCTAGGGCTGCCCTTCTTTTAATGGGTTTGATGAAGGCAATTTAAGAACCCTCTTAAGTAGACACACCTCCTCTTCCATGACCTTTTCTATCCTTTTTTGGCTGTCCTCTCCTCTTCTGGGTTTCTCCCCTTTTCTTCCCACAATATGATATATAGCAGCCCTAGGAGAGACACTTCTTGTATTTCAATCTTGAAGATGGAGCTCCTCCCAGAGCTCTCTTTGGGTACTGCAAATTGTGTGGCTGATCACAACAGCTCCTCGTCGGAATCGGAGACCAACCCTTGTAGGAAGAGGAAGTTCAGCTCAGATCATGATCATGCCAGTGTTGATCTCCAGTTCAAGGACACTCTCCCATTGGATTGGGAGCAATGCCTCGATCTTGAGGTAAATGATCGTTTTGGGTTTTTTTAGTCTATCAGTTTGAGCTTTTAGGTGAGTCGGGTTTTTTAACAGATACCCTTTTGTTGATGATTTGGATTTTGCAGTCTGGGAGGATGTATTACCTTAACAGGAAGACGGCGAGGAAGAGTTGGAGCTGGCCAAAGGATCAGAATCTGGACTTGGAGCTCAACATCTCATGTTCTAGCCAATCTGAGAAAAGGGTTAGCAGCAACAACTCTAACATCAACTCTAGTTCATTCAACAGAAGCAATCCATCAAGCAGCAACATGGTTGCATTGGCTTGTCTGAATTGTCATCTACTTGTGATGCTGTCAACATCCTCTCCATCCTGCCCAAACTGCAAGTATCTTCACTCACTCCCATTCCATCAAGACCCGCCTCGCAAAATCCCTGTTGCAGTCAAGTCCTTGAGCACACTGAGCCTTTTGAACTGAATTGAACAAGTCTGTTTTGTGCAAACTCTGCTGCAGAACAGAGTTTTGCAGATTTGGTGATTCATGTGGGGAAGCTTATGTTCTATGCTGTATTTGGTTTATGTTTGTGTCTGAAAATGAGTAAATAGTGATCTTTGAGGGAAAATGGGGGAAAAAAGCCTTCACAAGTAACAGCCTTTGTTCATGTGTTATACTTTTGTTCATTTGTTGGATACAACAATCCATTTTCAGTGTTGATCAGTTGAGTCATTGTTTGCACACAAATTCCTTCACAAATAGTGTCCAAGAAGAGAGCCAGAGTTTCATCATGAGGCTATTCTCTGAAGATGACATGGAAATGGAAGCTATTGAACTGCTCTGCATTGAAGTTCTGTGTTCGTTCAGATCATCCATATTTTTGAAGACATAATGGAGTTCTACTTATTTATTTATCCATATGAGTTGACTTACACAGTTTATCAAGAACCCATGAACTAACCTGACAAATATAAATACATGAAGTCCTGTTTAAGAATGGCGAATATTGGGCCGGATTCGGGTTGGATTTTGCCATACCCGCGTGCCCGACGGGTACGTGCATTTTGCCATACCCGACACGAAATTATATAATTAATTAATTTAGAAAATAAATTTTGAATTAGGATTGTCATTTTAAATAAATATTTTATTTTTCAATGCTTGTTCTACTAATTTATAATATAAAGTCGTTAAAGTGATTTATTAAGTTATTTCGACCAGTCTGAACTTGTCCTAATAATTAGCCCTTGCGTATTATTCTAAAAAGTAATTTCGGTCGCATATAAAATGCAGTTTTAGAGTCGAAGAAAATAATGATTATAAGAGTAATTGAGTTGAGATATTATCATCAATGATTAATTTAAGGAAATAAGGACATTATTTATAGTATGAATATTAGTAAGATACTAATTATAATTGTGCATATTTTATACATATATAAGTTCTTTACTAAATTTATATAAATTATTTGAGTATGAAAGATTATCAAATTTTTAGGTGATTAATAATTCAAACATGTCTTATGAGTCTCACTTGCATATGAACAAAAGTACTGATAATTGTTTTTTTCCTTCACAATCATTGTTTATGAAGTCTTTTATTACAAACTTTTAAATTCACGCTATTCATTCATCACAATAACGAATAAAATACAATGAATATTAAAATCATCCGCAAACATTAAATAATTATGACAACTTTTAAATTCCTAACCATCTCGACATTTTCAATTGAGCTTCAAAAGTATCAGAACTTGGCTTAAATTTAAATGTTATATCCCAATCCATCCAAAATTATTTTAGTTTACTATTATTTGTTTGAAATAGAATGACCTTCTGATTTATTACGACAAGTCATTATATACCATACGATTTAAAGCAATTGTAGACACCCATGTCTCAAAAAAATTCAGCCAAAACTCATACAAGCCTTGCCTACCAGAAAAAAAACGGCAGCATGAAGACTTGACCAGCGAACAAACTAAATAATACGCTTAATAGAGTCAACCATCACAAAATAATCGTACAAAACTGAACCCATGGGTGATCACACATCCCTCTAAAGAGATACTCCACCAAGAACTTGTTGTCTGACTCGAAAAAACAACCTCATCTCTCCCGCCGTTCAAGCCCAATACACCGCTTCCCAAAACGCCAATGCCTCCGTAAGAGCTGGCTTTGGCATCCCCCAACGCCACACCTCTCGCCGATAAACCTATGATTTTTTAAGCTCGCCCCAAGCCCTCTGGCACTGCCCATCGACACTTTGTTAAATTCGCATGCTTTCCCAACCAATTCCACATTACTGATTCACCATCGCGAGCTTGTACCCAAACGACACCACGATCATGACGTACAAATTCGAGACCTACCGAGTCGTTGCTCCTGCTGACCCACTCGCCGCCATGAAATAGCAAGATTACTGGAAGCATCCTCCATTTTACCGCTAACGATAATTACCCTTTGTACGCGCCTCCGTCGAATCGCAAACCTTTGTCTTCGCCGTGACCTTCCACCGACTAGTAATTCATCAATTCCTACCATTTTTTGATAATACGTCACCTTCCAAACGCCATCATACTTCACCGAAATTTTCATATATGTCGAAATGTCGCTCGATGCTTGAATTCTCTCTCTGTTTCATAAAAGGACACAGATCACACAAAACATACTGATTTGTAAACAAAATACTCACAAAATTATCGGAGACGCCTGCTCAGTTGAAAATCTGCCGATTAGGATAGACTCTTCGAACCAAACGGTGGGCGAGGAGCAGATGGAGAAACCGTCACCTCCCCAAGAGAGTATTTATTATTATTATTATGAAAATTGAAACATAGTATATATTTTAAAACTGAGTTTAGAAAATCAAATTTGTGACCAAAATGATGCTAATCATAATGCCTTACGACAAAAGTCAAAACAAAAAAATGCTTGGCATTTTCTAACTAAAATAGATGCATGAACAAAAAGAAGAATTATATTTATATGCATGCACATGGACATGCTAGATTCTCATCACTCCATATCATACACCCCCAGAGGCAAGGGCATGACTGTCATTTCACTTTCACATTAAACGGCCAATTTCTTATAAATGATTGAATTCTCACTTTTTACTCATTACAGAAAATAACCATGAAGAAATAAATTAAAATGTGTGAGATGAAATATAAATTACTTATTTTTATAAGATAATATTTGATACAATGAACTACATTACAATTTTTCAAAAACAAAAAATTATACATTACAAATTAAAACGTGTTTAATTAGGCGTTAATAATTAAATAAGTATTATAAACAGAAATAATATGAAGAGCAAAAATTGGATCTAAATATAAAATAGAGCAAATTTTGCAGTAACAATTTTTTTGTAGGCAAAACAAAAGCTCAATTGCCATTAATAACGGAGCGACCATGGTGTGGTGGGTGGTGGTGTGAAATCGAAGACTCTTCTCTTTCTCTCTCTCAATCGCGCCTCGTCTCTGCAATTCCTCACCTCAAGGAGCTTTGTAAGTTGATTTTGTTCCGTTGAAAATGTCGATTTATGCGTTTTGCTTCGATTCAACGCAATTCGATTGAGCCCAGCGATGCCAAATTTGTGCAATTTTTTAATATTTTGATGTTGATGTTGCAGTTTTTGATTGTTTGATTTGTTTTCGTATTGTAGATGTATATTCGCATGTATATGTATGTGGTTCTTCTTCTAGACTAGAATTTTTTCGAAATCTGTATCGGAAACGGCAAGATCCTGTTTGTTTGTGGTTTCGCATGGATTTGATTTATAGGTAGGTGATTTGTGAGGAGTGATTTCGAGGTGCATTGGTTCTGGATCTTGCGGTTTTGTTGTTTGTATTGTTGCTGGTTGAGTATTGAGGGTGTTGGATTGGTGGAGGTGCAATTTGGAGGTGTGATCCGGAGGTTAGGGTTTGGTCGATGGCTTCGAATCCTCCATTCCAGGTGGAGGATAACACGGATGAGGATTTCTTCGATAAATTGGTGGCCGACGATTTTGGTCCTGGTGGATCGTCAGCGGGGTTCGATTCTGATGATGCCAAGGCGTTTGCGAATCTGAGCTTCGAGGATTCAGCTGGTGAAGGTGGGACTGAGGCGAAAGCGGGGAGTGACAGCATGGGCGTCGTTGCAGAGTCCCTGGTTGCACGTGAGACGGAGGGTAATAGCTCTTTGGTGGCTGCAAATTTTTGCACCTTGGTTTCACATGAGGTGGTGGAGGGTAATAGTTCTACATTGGTCTCGAATTCGGTTGGTGTTGTGAGTGTAGCTCATCAGCCAAATAGTGATGGGATTGGATCAGAGGTTACAATGGATTCTACGGTGAGCAAGGATATTGGATCAGAGGTTACAGTGAATTCTGCAATGGACAAGAGTGTTGGAGGATCCGGGGATTCAGGTGTTAAGGAGGTGGGGTGGGGTTCATTTTATGCGGATTCGGTACAAAATGGGGGCTCTGCTTTGGAGCCATATTCTGAATTCTTCGGTGATTCCGGAGATGGTTCTAGTTATTTTCCCGGGAAAGTGGAGGAAAGTGTTAATGATGAAGCAAAAGTTGTACCTGCTGTTACCGAAGAGCAAACGAGTGATGGTTTGAATAACTCAGTTAATTATGTGAATTATCAGGATGGTCAAGTATATGGAACATCTGTGGAACAAAGTGCCAATGGTCAGGATATAAACAGTAGTGAGTACTGGGAAAATCTCTATCCTGGTTGGAAGTATGATTCAGGTACAGGACAATGGTATCAGGTGGATGGATATTATGCTGCAGAGACAAATGCTCAAGATAGCTTTGGTGCCACTACAGTTGATGATTGGAATGCCGTTTCTGATGGGGCAACTGATGTTTCGTATTTTCAAACTGCTCAATCTATTGCAGGAACTGTGACTGAGTCTACCACAAGTGAGACAGTATCTAATTGGGGACAAGTTTCACAAGTGAATGGTGGCTATCCGGAACACATGTTTTTCGACCCTCAGTATCCTGGTTGGTATTTTGACACAATTGCCCAAGAATGGCAATCGTTGGAGGCCTATAATTCTTCCCTTCAGTCTACAGTTCAAACCCACAGTCAACAAAGTCAAAATGGATTTGCTTCATATGATAACTATACTCATAATAGTGACTATAAAGAATATGGACAGGCTGATAATTATGCAACACAAGGCCTTGCTAGTCAGGTAGAAGCAAGTAGCTGGTCCCAGTCATACACTAATTACAGTCAGCAAGCTGTAGGTATGTGGCAGCCTGAGCCTGTTTCTTCTTTTAAGGAGCCTGCTTCGAATATTGGAGGCACTCAACAATTCGGAAATTCGTACGGTTCCATGGTTTCCGTGAACACTCTTGGTAATCAAAAAGAGTCTGCAAATTTTTTTGGAGAAGCTCCGTTGCAGGACAACAATAGTCACTACCATAGTGAGGCTAATGGCACTGCCGAGGTACATAGCTTTGCCCCTGTAGGTAACTTCAGTGCGCATCTAAATCAAGCAAGTGCAGAGCAGAATCTACAAATGCATTTGAAAAATGATTACTATGAAAGTTCAAAAGCAGTGAATGACTACCATGGTAATCAGGCAAGTCAGGAATCTGTAAATTTTCTTCAACAACCTTTTCAGAATGGTAATCAGTTTTCTCCTGACACTGGAAGATCATCTGACGGGCGTCCTCCCCATGCCCTTGTCACTTTTGGGTTTGGTGGCAAACTTATAGTAATGAAAGATAATTCTGTCAGAAACTCCTCATATGGTAGCCAGGTTAGACCATGATACCTTCCCTTTACAGTTTTCTTTTTAGCCTTATTTGGTCTGAAGATACCAAGCATAGGAATGCAATTTTAAAAAAAGAACGGAAGTTGTTTTTGATTGCTGAAAAAGAATAAATGTTTTTTATTGGACATATTGTTTCATGAAAGCTTGTGTTTGTAAGTTCAATAATTTATAAATTTTATTCCCTCAAGACTGACAGCTAAACAAAACATTTTTATTATAGCATTTCTAAAAGGCTGATCATATATTTCTGTTTGGTCTGCAGGATCCACCAGGAGGCTCGATATCTGTTCTCAACTTGATGGAAGTTGTCATGGCAAATGCTAGTGGTTTAAGCCCTGGGAATAGTAGTTGTGATTATTTTCTAGCTTTGTGTCAACAATCTTTTCCAGGCCCATTGGCTGGTGGGAGTGTTGGAAATAAAGAACTAAATAAATGGCTTGACGAGAGGATATCAAGCTGTGACTCTACCAATATGGATTATAGGATAAGCGAAAGTTTGAGGCTGCTTCTCCATTTGCTCAAAATATCTTGTCAGCATTATGGAAAACTCCGTTCTCCTTTCGGAAAGGACAGCACAACGAGGGTAAGTTACATTTTCTGGAGTTCCTTTTTATTAATTTTGTTTGTTTATTTTTAATATTTGATATCAACTAGTAGGGAGCTACTACAATTCCGTGTCAATCTTGGCAAATCATAATTCTGCTTCAATTATCTGAAGCAACTGCTTCCACATAGCTGTAATATGAGACCTAGTTACTTATGATATAGTAAATGTGATGTTATTATGTTAAATAGCGTGTTATTTGAAGCTTTTCTAGTTTATATTATTTTCTTACCACTGCACTATATACCATGGTACGAGTGCTTCAAATATTTTTTTATGTTTAACTTCATATTATGTTTCTTACAGACTTATTATCAGGTATATCACTTCATGACATAATTTTCTGTAAGTTCCATGTAAAAATGCTTTCCATCATAGTGCCCTCTTTGCATACCCCACCATTCTCTTGGGCCATCTTGTCAATAATGTTGAGTTTTGAAGTACTTATTTATAGCGCAGTGAAAATATGTTATTCATAAACATGGATGCTAACTAGTTATTTTTCTCTATGAATTGTATTTTAAAGGAACTTTTTCTTCCCTTGTTTTATTATTGTTGATAGGAAGATGATCTTCCAGAATCTGCAGTAGCCAAGCTTTTCTCATCTGCCAAGAGGAATGGCGCTCAATTCAGTGAATATGGAACTATTAGTCAGTGCTTGCAGAATTTGCCTTCCGAGGGACAAATTCGGGTAGGCATTTTATCATTAAGCACGCTTCCATTACTTCTATCATTCTCTTTTCTCATTTTCTAATTGATATCGGTGTATATTTTAGGCAACTGCTTCCCAGGTACAGAATCTTCTGGTTTCTGGTAGGAAAATTGAAGCTCTACACTGTGCGAAGGAAGGTCAGCTGTGGGGACCTGCACTTGTTCTCGCATCACAGCTGGGTGATCAGGTTTGTTCATTCCTCTCTGTTGCAAATTACTAGTCCAGAGGGTTTCAGTCCGTAAGAAAGAATGTCAAACTTATCTAAGACTCACTTTTTTTGTGTGGGTGGTTGGTGTTGGTGTCAATGTAGTTCTATGTTGATACTGTGAAGCAAATGGCACTCCAGCAACTGGTAGCAGGATCACCCATGCGGACGCTTTGCCTGCTTATTGCTGGGCAACCAGCAGATGTGTTTTCTACAGATGCCACTAATGGTGTCAGTCTTCCAGCTGCCATGAATATGTCTCAGCAACCTGCACAGGTGACATACTGATATAAAAGTGCACGTTCAATTGATACAATATTTTATTGAGTGCTTGCTATTTTAAGAAAAATAGTATGGGATATAACCGCGGGGAAGGATAAATACTAATTGAATGGAGCAAACAATTTTTCTGGATGCTTTAGATGTTCATTTGTATGACTGATCATGTAGTATAGTGTTCAGTGTAGAGGAGCAAGCGGCTGTTTAGTAGGATCCTGTAATTTTGCTGCCAATATATTGTATAAGCTCAGTTGCCTTAGAAAGTTCAATCCTCCTTTTGCTATTAACCACAGTCTGGGGCTAATGGCATGCTTGATGATTGGGAAGAGAATCTGGCTGTAATAACTGCTAACAGAACCAAAGATGACGAACTTGTTATTATTCACCTCGGAGATTGCTTATGGAGAGAAAGAAGTGAGGTAAGTAATTTTTGTGACTATTTCCTATGACTTTTTAGGAGAGTACTTCGTTAATCTTTCTTCATTCATGATTTAGATTCTTGCTGCCCACATCTGTTATTTGATCGCGGAAGCAAACTTTGAGTCATATTCAGATAGTGCAAGGCTTTGTCTTATTGGAGCAGATCACTGGAAGTTACCCCGAACATATGCTAGTCCAGAGGCTATTCAGGTATCATTTACTCCCAACTAAATTCAGTGCTGCCAACAAATGAATCTGGAATTGATCATTGCATGCTGCAGTTTCTTCTTCAGGATGCAATTTTTTTATGGGCAGTACCAGCAATTTTCAGACGATTTATTATTCTTTATAATTCTGATTGGAAGTGTACATTAAAGTATAGCTGCATATTAATTTGAGGATTTAAAACTTGGGAAATACCCAATGGAGTCTATTTCTCCATTTTTTTAGATGGCCCTGAACTGAAGTGATAATATTTGTTGAAATTCTATAGTTGAACTAATTAATTATGTTTTTAATCATGTAATTTTTCAGCTTGAATAGATTCCCTAATATGCATAAAAGCAAGCCATTTAAAGGTTGTTCGAAATGAGTTAGAAGCTGATTTTCTTTTCTTTTCATATACTGATATACATTTTTAAAATATCAGTTGAAGGATTTCATAGGGGGTTATAGCTCCTTTCACAAAAGTCTGAATATGTTCTGAAAGTTTTTCTGTGATTTTACAACTTTTTCTATACTTCTCTTTCTTTGCCTAGAATTTGTGGTCTTAGGCAAGAGTCATGCAAGCACACTTTATAAGCAAATGAAGATGTGTAGTAGGAAAATGATGGGCACCATTTTCTTATTTCAACTTATAAATACGGGAAATAATTTGTACATATTATGCGATGACAGAAATATGTATTTTTACTTGTTATTTTGTGGCTTAAGTTGTTGAAGTAAGTAGTCCATGACTACAATAATTTTGCTGAGATGAATTAAAAATTGAGGTGTCTACTCATGTCCTATACTTAGACACTCCAGCACCTGGATGTTGGTTTGTGTTGCTACTGTGACTCAATTCATGATAATGGTGGCTCATGGACACAGTACTTTCAGCAAATATATGTTTATATCCAATAGGCATTTTACGTTCTTTAATCCAGTCATGGATTTTAGATTTTCTAGGAAACTATGATGAAACTCTAATCTCTTGTTCAGCATATGATGTATCATTGATGCGAGGTCCTAAAGATCGAATAATTGATGTTATGTATATTTAACAGAGGACTGAGTTGCATGAATATTCAAAGGTGCTTGGGAACTCTCAATTTATCTTGCTACCATTTCAGCCATATAAACTCATATATGCTCACATGTTGGCTGAAGTGGGAAAAGTTTCAGATTCCTTAAAGTAAGCACATGAAACCTTTTCTATTCATTTGTATTCATTCTTCTGTCGGGTTCCTTATTTAGGAATGGTCTCTCTCAGATACTGTCAAGCACTACTAAAATCTCTTAAAACTGGCCGGGCACCTGAAGTTGAAACGTGGAAACAATTAGTAGTGTCTCTGGAGGAGAGGATTAGAACCCATCAACAGGTACCCTTCCATATTCTAATGTTGTATCTTCGATGAGTTTAGAAATCATTCCTGTTACGTGATGAAAAGTTTGTATACAGGGTGGTTATTCGGTGAATTTGGCTCCAGCAAAACTAGTGGGTAAATTGCTGAACTTTTTTGATAGTACAGCGCATCGTGTAGTCGGGGGGTTGCCCCCTCCCGCCCCATCATCGGTAACTCAAGGAGGCATCCAAAGTAGTGAACAGTACCATCATCAACCAATCGCCCCAAGAGTAGCAACTAGCCAATCAACAATGGCCATGTCCTCGTTAGTTCCTTCTGCATCAATGGAGCCCATAAGCGACAAAGGGGCCGATGACAATAGAATGATGATGCATAATAGAAGTGCTTCTGAGCCAACCATTGGTACAACTCCGAGACAGGTGTGTAGACTTATCCAAATAATAGAACCTGTATTTATGTATATATCCAGAATCATTTGTTTGCTGACTTGAGGTCGGATCAGGCTGATTCATCAACCAATGTAACTTCAAAGGACGTGCAAGAGAAATCATCATCATCGGGTGGTGCATCTCGGTTCCCTCGCTTTGGCTTTGGCACACAGTTTTTGCAGAAGACCATGGGATTGGTCTTAAGGTCCCGCTCAGACAAACAGGTAAATTCTTATCGACTTGGATTTTGTTCTCTGCGTTGTTATTACAAAGAATCTCCCCGAATAATCATATTTTTCTTGTCTATTTATTTTATTTCTTCGTTTCTGCTGAAGGCGAAATTGGGTGAAAAGAACAAATTTTATTACGATGAAAAGCTCAAAAGATGGGTGGAGGATGGCGTTGATCCTCCGGCTGAAGAAGCAGCCTTGCCTCCCCCTCCAACTACTGCATCCTTCCCGAGCGGATCGACCGATTACAACTTGAAATCTGCAATCAGGAGCGATGGGTCTCCCCCTACCGGCGGGAGCCCAAAGTTAAAAAACGCAGCTCACGCTTCCGGGATACCGCCCATTCCACCCAGCTCAAATCAGTTCTCGGCTCGTGGACGGATGGGCGTTCGATCAAGGTATGCTATGAGCCATTCAGTTTTCTCTATAGAAGGCGCAGATTGAATTTTGATGAATATCCGTGTTCTAAAAATCCCGACTTGTCCAATTAATCCCCAATCCGATTCATAAAAGGCCCTCTCCGCCCGACTAGTGCCTAGAGATTTTTAGAACACTGATAAATATATTATGGCCGTTTGGTTTGGCAGGTACGTCGACACCTTCAACCAAGGCGGTGCCGGAAATGCAGCAAACACGTTCCAGTCTCCTTCCGTTCCATCAACCAAGCAACCGGTCTCTGCCACCCCGAACTTTTTCATCCCCGCCGCAGTTTCATCACCCGAACCAACCGTGGAGACCATCGAGCAGCCCAGGGAGGCCCTAACCTCCCCAGCGTCGAGCGAACGCACCATGGCAAGCATGGACGAGAATCTCCCCGAGGACAGCAGCGAAAACCCTTCAACCTCCAACAGGAGCTACTACTCGTTCCAGTCTCCGCCCACGTCGTCAGCTTCCCTGCAGAGGTACCCGAGCATGGATAACATACCCAACAACAGGACAATGGCGAAGAGAAACGACGACACCCACCCGTCTC
>JAYMTQ010000427.1:0-18067 GCA_036897385.1 Geranium incanum | reverse complement strand
AAGCAGAGAAAGGGGAAAACATAGCCCCAAACCAAAAACACATGAGCCAAAAAAAGGGGAAAACTGAGCCCCAAAACTATCTAGACATTTTGGTTTGTGAAAAATATGAGAAACTGACCATAACTGACACACCTGATACTCATGTTAATTGTCTAGACATTTTGGTTTGTGATTGGATTGGTGGAAAGTGATTTTTATGATGTGTCAGCATGTGATGATTTGAGCTCGGTTGTGATATGATTAGGTAAGCATGAATGAAAAAGTTTTTAAGGCATGTCACGAGGGCAAGTACTTTTGTAAAAGGATATGCATCATAGTTTTGGGTTGGGGGCTATTTCCTACAAAACCCTCGGGTGAGACTGAGCTCCCCCTATGAAATTAACTTCGGGGTTCGCACTCGGTTCATACTCGGTCCATTCTGCACTTGATTGTTTTCTTATTATAGACGATAAGGCTTTTAGTGTGGGTTGTTGATGTGGGTCCATCAGATTTCATATTGACATTATTTTACCCACATTTAGTGCTGAATTTTTTCTCGTTATCTGGCTTTTAGCCCCATTTGTACTACTGTACGCCTTCGGGTATGTTTGGGACACATGTGCAGGATTTTGGTGAGAAAGGGAGAAAAACGAACAAAAAAAATAGGCTAATTGGAGCATCGAGGCCAAGGACGTGGCGATCGCCACATAAAACTGCAGTGGCGATGGTGTGGTGATCGCCACATCAGGATTTCCATATCTATAAATACCCAGCTCCCCCCAAATTGAAAACACACAACTTTTAGGCAATACCCTCTGTCCCAGTTCTATTTCCAAACGATTTTCAAGCCCCAATCTCCATCACCCACTACCAAGAACGCGAAGCTAGCAAGGGAGCATTGATTTGGGAGTAAAGTTGAAGATTTCAGCATCCGATCCGAGACTTAGTGTTTAGAGTTTGCTTGTTCATCTTCTCTTCTTGAACTTTCACTATCTTCTTTTGCTTTCTGTATTTTGCACAATGATCATGGACTAAAATCCCTAATCATGGGTGCTAGACTTATGATGATTGATGTTTGAATCTTAGATTGCTTTTTAATTGAAATTATGCATGAACATTATTATATTTTGCTTAGTGCTTATACTTGTGTTAAATTAGCTAATTAATACTTATAATTTGAGTTCGAGGTTAATCCTGAGAGGGACAATTGAGAATTAAATGTAAGTAAGATTGAAGAATCGGTCTCCTGGAGTCAATTATTTGGTTCGAAAATCGTTGTTTGAATGCGGTGGAGGATTAGGTTTAATTCCCGAGAGGGTTGCCTAATCCGAAATTAGACATTACCCAAAGCTGAGAGGCAGATAGTGTAATTATAGCGTAGGCCTGATAATATTGCATGATTGAGATTAATTTTTAAATCTTGGATAGACACTGAGCCGTCAGTCTAGCACCCGTGGTTGCTTGTTAATTGTTTAATACAACATACCCATATTACTTGCCTATTACTTGTCATTTTTGCATAAATTGTCACCAACACACACAAACACTCTTCATCTTTTAAATTTTATGCTTTATAATTCAAATACAAGGTAATCGAGGATAAAACTCTATTTTGATCCCTATGGAAATCGACCCGGATTTTAGTCGGAAATACAAATTTACTTAATTGACTAAGGGCCCCTCACAGCGTCCCATCAGTTAGCTCGTGGACCACTCTCCCTCCTCAAGGCCAAAGCCACCACGATCTGAAGCAAGAGGCGACGACGAGGACCTACAACCAAAAAGAGATTTTCTCCCATGATCCGAGGAACTCGAACTGCCGAACAATGACAACGAGGCGTCAGAACAACTGCAAAATTAGGCACAAGATGGGACGGCCACGACTAGGATATCCACTATTGAAACTGGGAACTTTGTTGAGGATGAGATCCACCATCAAGTGAATAGGTGAGGAATCTAGTGTGAACAACAACCAGAGCACGGTCAAAATGGGAGTCTGAGAGAGATTTAAGGTGAATCAACAAAACTTCGCCGAATTTTCTGATCAATTCACAGCTTCTGCAAAAAAATTGTAGTTGCACAATCGATTGTGAGATGTTTGTTTCAATTGATATGTCTATTAACTAATTTGCCCTTTGTAGACTAAATTGAATTATTTGTTTAATGAAATAGATGTTTAATATCAATAGTGGATCATTACTATTCAATGAATGGTAATGATTTTTATAAGTTTATATTTGAAGTACATTTTGCCGAGGAATGCATCCCCTACAACACATGTGCTTTTGTGATTAAATTGAATCAACTGAACGCCACCCAAAAAGATGAGACAAAGCCTGGCAAAACAAAAAAAAATGGTGCAACATGAATTTCTGCGAGGATGCCATAATGCATGCCTAAATGATCTACAGCCTATTAAAGAGATTTACTCATAAGTGACGTTAAACATAGGCATAACAAAAACTCACTTATACTCTCACTAGCTTCAATGAAAGTCAGACTTAAGTCCTAGTTGTAAGAATATTTTGCACACCATCCGTATGTGTACCGCAATACAAGGATGGAATATGGTAGACAATGAAACATAAATGGATATAGTTGATTTTGTTTCTTCATCACTGTAGAATCAATCGGACTCACATGGACCTAAGGCAGTCTTTAATCAAAGCGATGATGGGATTGGGGTTGGAGAAAGCAGAATCTCCCAACCTCTGGAAAAGGATTCCATCCATGCGAGCCTGGATTCCTTGTGAAGATGTCATCTCTTGTATCAGTTGCTGTAATCTGTTGACTCCAACCATTGCACTGCCTATGTCACTTAACAGCTGTGGCAATGTTGCAGAGGGTCTTGATATCTCCACAAGAGTCACCTGGTTGGTACACATTTCAACCATATATACAGGAAAAACTTCAATATGTATCTAAAATCATCACAGCTAAGTTTTTTATGTATTTAACCCCACAAACAGCCTGGTCATGAAGGTATACACAATACAATTCTATTGACTTCTTCCTATGTGTCATATATTCCAAGACATAAGTGCCAGAGTTTCCAAACGTAAAAACTGGAAAAAGGCTCAGCAAGTAAACCACTATACCAGACAAAATGGACTGCCCCATGCACAAAGTCTCAACGCAAGGCAGTAACCTGAACGTTATGCCAAGACTGTGTTAGACACGGTTGCCTCAAGGGCAATAATAAGGGAAAAGATTATTTCCCCAGAATCTATACCCCATGTCGTCAGAATCCTAGCCAATAAACACACACTTCCTTACTTTTGGATCAAGTTTGTCTCTGTCTCTGTCAGAATCCTTTACCCACACATAAGAAACACAACCGAAGACTCGCAGGTGTTGAAGATTTTCCGCCTTTCCACGTCATTCCTCTTTAGGGATCTTGAATACCAAAGGAACTGAGGCTCCGCGATTTATGAGGTATGAATAATGAGGAGATAATACCGGCTACTAAAGTAGCTGAAGTGAGAAGATCGAGCAAAGTTTCAAGCCCTCCATAACGGTTCTCTGAGGTAAAAGGCAAGGTTAGTGGCTCGTGGTTTTACTCAAGAACATGGTATTGACTACAATGAGACGTTCAGTCCGGTTGTTAAGCTTATTACCATTTGATTACTCCCCTTTTATTATATTTCTTTCATTATATTTCCCTTTTGTTATTTTCCCTCTTTATTATTTTCCTTTATATGCTATTTCCCTTTTCTCTCTACCTGGTAATTAAGTAAATAAGGGATGAGAAGTCTAGGGTAAGAGATGTTAGATTTATCAGTTTAGTCTTGTAATTGAGCCTGAGGCCGGAGAGAACCAGTTCTCTCAAATCCTAGAACTATCTTATCAATAAAAGTACTTTGTTATTACATATTTATTTGTTCTATTTCCTCTGTTCTAGTCAATACACTATCAGGGTGTATCAATTGGTATTAGAGCATCGATTTGAGAACTATAGAGATGAATACCTTGTTCACATGTCAAAAGGAGATCCTCTTATAGACGCATATGGACGATTTCAGGATATGAGGAATATGTTAATCGAGTTAAAACCCAAGTGGGAGGCCGAGAAGCAACAGATGCAACAATAACAAGCCATTAAAGTGGAGCTGCGATCACGAGACCGGATCTTATGGGACGTACGAATCTTGTTTGTAGCCAAACCCTACAACAATTGCTACGAACAATACATGGAGGGACTCAGCAATTTGATGGAAGAAGACAAAAGTGAGGAGAAGGAATTGGATTCCCAAGGAAAATATTCAACATTGTCTCTGATCTAACGCGGGAAATCCGACCACGAGAAATTGGGATCTCCTCGTTTGATGGTGACTACTTGGACGGATGGACCTTGAAATTTATATCTGATGGCCGCTCCAGTCCCGAAGTACGATATTTGCCAATGACTGGTAGAGTTCTCATTGAAATAATACTGGTAAGAGACATAAAGACACATCTCAAGAATCAAGCTCTACCATACATGGGTGTGGGAAAATAGCCCACCCGTAAGAATCTTTCAGAGGTAATCATGCGGTAATGATGGTTCGTAATCCAATGCATACATGAAAGAGATCCTTCGCCTCTATTAGTTTTAATTTGTATCTCCAAATTACAGGAGTATACGTAAGCATGCATTTTGTAGAGACACATCAGTTTTGTTAGACATAAACATTAAATAACACACCTCATTTTCTTGTGGTATATTGGCCTTCTGTTTAGCTATAGCAACAGCCTTAGAAAGCCCACCAATAGCATCAACCAAACCTCGTGAAGCTGCATCTTTTCCAGTCCACACTCTCCCTTGCGCAAACTCCTCCATCTTTTCTTCCTGTCAAAGAATGACGGCCGTGAATTTTCTTTTCGAAGGAAAAGAAAGCAAGAGGAATACAGGACCTGCTACATAAGTAAAAGAATTTGAAAAGTAACCCACAGTCATTGATCTTGACAAAGCTGCCTTGTTACGGAATTGCTCATAAGCATGCTGTGCAGATTTAGCAAAGAGTTCAGCTTCCTCTGGTCTGAAAGCATAAGATTAATTTATTCAGTGTCAGGAGCACGGGAAAATGCCTAGACTAAAGTGAGAACCAATCTATGATTGATACTTAATATAGAGAAAGAAGATCCCGCAGTGGATAACATTGGGTTCACTGAAGTCTTATAGAATATAATACAACGACCTAAATGTCAGATTTCAACTTGAACTGAACACCCTCCCCCTTCTATGCTGTCAGTTCACCTCTCAACTTTATGCATGAACAATATTAAATCCATCCACACGTAATTATATATTTCTAATGTCTAAAATCACCCTTTATTGAACCATCTAATTTGACTGCCCCTTGACTATTTCAAGGTTATAATAAGGTGATTCTGTACAGATCTAAAACACTATTAGTTGTTTGAAGTTGATAGTACTGTATAAGAATTGCAAAGACGTATGAACCCAAAAAATGGGAAGTTAAGAATAATATCACAATTTGGGCATGTGCATATGTATATGCATGTACAAGAAGTGAAGCATAGAAAATACACACCTAAAAGGTCGTTGTTCAGCTGCAGTGAGCTCGGCATATTTCCCCCGTGATATGATCTCTTTATTGAACCCAATCCTTTCATAGAGTTTGCCCAGATTAAACTTCCCTTCACATTGAAAATTTAGATGTATTAATAGTTAAGCTCACTGATATACCTTGACACTACAAACAAACATCAATCTATTTTTAAATTCAATCACAAAAACGGGGACTGATGGTTTCAAATGAACATAAGAAACCCATTTATTGGGATGAGGATATAGCAAAGAGGATTAATTGAAGTCCCCATCCATGTTTCTCTTAATGTGCAGCTACTCTCATATCTTTTATGTATATGTATGCCTACAAAAAGTTGGGGACATAAAATATGAAATGAAATGTCTGAGATGTTGTCTTATCAGCAATCCTGCCACCTACCATAGTTCGACCTAAGACTGCCAAGGACACAATCACTCAACCACTTGACCAAGTAGGCATTGTAAATAAGCTAAGTATCAATGTCAAAGAGACTACTAGAGTAGGTAGTTAATAACTCTGACCACTTCTAATTTAGTTTTACTCTCAATCTTCAAACCGACTTCATACTCATTGATCTCCTCAGGATTAACTGGGATTCACCTGTGACAACTCCAATTGAACCAGTGAGGGTCAGACTCTCGGCAACAATTGTGTTAGCTGCCATGGCCATGTAGTATCCTCCACTTGCTGCCACATCAGACATTGATGCAACGACGGGTTTTGATGCAGCCAGAAGTTTAATTTCTCTCCACATCCTGAATATCAGAAACAGCAAGGGTAGTTTGTTCATAACAGCATCTTATTTCCTTGTTTTCTTCCTTCTTTTCCCTCTCCATTTTTACTCCTTTAAATAAGCTAAAGAATTGAAATATATGGCATCAATTGCCACAAAAGAGGAATATAAGACATAATAAAGATTCAGATTTACAATGTCACAGATTTTTCATTTTCATCATTACTAGAAAATTAATGAACATTAGTCGAAAAGGTAAACAGAAACATTCTTGTAACATATATAGGCACAAGTATATAAGACATAGGTGATTAGAGAAATTAAATTGCTGTTTCGCATTCATCAGATGTGGTCAATCCTTAATCTATCAAATGCTCTTATCCATCATTTATTAACCACTGACATCCATGCTTCTCTTTTACAGTAAATAAAATGTTCAGTCTAATTAGTCTTTTTAACATTATTATTTATTATTATCATCTCTGGTACAGTTATATATAATTCTCAGTACTAAGGATGATGAAACCTGGTTTTAGAAGTTAGATCACTAAAGTTCGCACCGAAAGATTGTGAGTTAGACCACTAACAGGTATTTTTTGTTAGTTTATACAGGCAATAGACAGAATGAACTTTATATTTTGCTAGAGTGGTTGCATAAGTTGAAGTTCAGATAATCAAGCAGAGCAAACTTAGTACACAACAGTCACAATAAAACTGACATGCTAAATTGAGGACAACAATTAACACGATAAGCAAGATAGGCAATATAATGCAGACACAAGCCCTTCATGATTATCAATTTTTAAACTTCATAGAGATTTACAAAATGGTTTTTCTAGCTCTGCATTCCCTCATGCGAACTATCTCTGTAAGTTCTGAATTCGTGCACACTCAACTCTGTCAATACTTTGTGATAAAATGATCGACAAACCTGAGGATGATATGATCTCTGAAGTTGATAAAATGTGGAATGTGTGGAATGTAAAGTAAGCAAACAGAGATCGACACAAAAGTATGTGAATCTAATATAGCCCGGTGGGATAATATTTACTTGGGTTTTGGTAATATAATTACAAACAAATGTCCAACTCCTCATTGACATTCCTAGTACCTACACTTAAGCTAAAACAGTTCAAGCCTCCCCTAAACAAGGGACTCCTCGCTTCCAACACGATCTGTCGAAAAATCACACTGCAACCTTCTTGTTGGGTTTAAATGCCTTGTAATTAAAATGTTCCTCTTTTTATGAAAGTCCAACATGGAAATCATTGAATTTGATTTTTGAGTTTATAATGTCTTTCACTCCTCTCTTGTTTGTGTGGGCCTATTAGGGGTAATTAGAGGCTTAAGCCAAACCTACACGTGCGCCGAGCCGGGCCGGGCCGGGCCCGGGATAAGGGTATCCCAACATTTTCAAGAACACTAATCTCGAGAAAAACACACTAGTCTTAATTTGCTGATAAAAAAGCACTAGTCTTAATCCCTGCCATACATCTCTAAAGGTGTTTATTCTTGATTATGTCCCAACAAAGGTTGAACATTGTTTTCCCTAGAGTCAGCGATCATATAATCTATCAACAATCTCTATCTCAACCTTCTCTAAATGCAACCCGTTACTATGTAGTATGTACATAAACAAAGATTGGAACCTTCTCAATATATGCTCATTATAACACTTGGAAAATATTTCAACTTGACTAGGGTTATTAAATAGGGTGCAAACAAGCCGAGCCTTCAACGAGCCACTCGAGCTTGATTCATTAAATATTCGCTTCAAGTTTGAGATGAATTTGAACCTAAGGTTGGACTCCTTTATTAAACGAGTCAAACTCAAACCCTAGCTATTAAGGCTCGTTTAATATTTATTTAATCATATATGTTATGTCGTATGATTAAAATTTTAATTTTCAATGAATATTTATAGTAAAAAATTAAATGAATTGAGTTGAACCCTAACTTGATTTTTTTTTTCTTTTGAGTTGAGCTAAGCTCAAACTTAATTATATAATCTTGTTCAATCCTGAGCCCAAAGTGAGTCGGTTAATTTATTTTCGAGTTGAACCGAACCTTAACAAAATTAAACTCGATTCGTCTCGTTTACCCCATACGAAGTATTAGAAGTGGGAAGTTATATTCAATTGCGATCACCTTTAGAAAAAAACTAATAAAGGGAAAAGAGAATAACAACATTAAATAACCAAACCATCTCTGTAATTTAGAATGAGACCGTAACAGCTTTATTCAAACATGAAAAAACTAGTACTGCTAACTTTCTTGTCGAATTATCGAATGATTATTTTGTAAGACATCAAACTTATTTCAAATTAAAGAAAATATGGTAGAACTTACAGGTCAGAAGCAAGAGCATCACCTCCTGGGCTATCAATTCGAATAATAGCAGCCTTGTATTTTTTTGATTCTGGAATAAAGATGCCCAAATATAATAACATCAAGATACCAAAAGGTAATTAAAGAGAGTATGTAGAGAGTTCCCTACATGTGAGGGGAGAGAGTAAAATATATTGTCGGGGGAGTGCATGAATGGAGTGGCTTTTTTTGAATTTTCACTCCCTACAATGTTTAAGAGTCGATATAGGAAGTGCACTGGAGATGCTATTAACCTATATGGTTTCCCATAGTCTCCTATGCAAAATGGACTTCCAATTGTAATTCAGGATTCAATTTATTCAATAATATATTTTATATATAACCTTTAACTGCCGATGGAAAGTCTACACGCATATCATTAGTATATGTTCATGATTTAGTGTATGAAATCAATACCTGAACTTATAAATACAGAATATAAATATGTTTATACAAGTCAACAAAAGGAACATGAAATATAATGCACTACGAACTTCTTAGTTTGAAGCATACCTCTAACACTACGAATCTTCTCAATGATTTGTTCACTAACAATACTCGAACTAGATCCACTTAATGCACTCTGAACACGGCTAATGGTACCAGAGGCTCTAATTACAGCTATCAAGTCCTCACCACCTGATAAACAGAGAGTCCATTTCCTAACTCTGGAATATTTCCTGAAGGTGGCATGAAAGAATATTCTGGTAAGTTTTGCGCACTTATGAGGTCACTGAAGAAAAATAGTGCATGAATAGGCCTATAGTTTTACCCAAACAGCATGCTGAAGCTAAAAAACTTTGGAATCCTTCAATCAAAACTAAAACTATGAATCACTGCTGATACAAATGTCTAACTGAAATTATGGATTACTAAAAGAAAAAGACTGTCATAGCCTAGATTTAGGTGCACACAAGCATTTGCCACTGACACTCAATTGACCAAATTAATGAAATTATACAACGACACTTAGTCTCATAACTCTATTTATAGGGAAAATATATCTTGTATATCGATCGGGTCACTGAAATAATAAAAGTTTTAACACTTCATACAGAGAAATAATGCAGCTCCCATTGCATTAGCTTGCTTTAACTAAAAGACTTAACAGGCTAACAGTTACCTAAAACGAAAAACTATTATGGGGCTTGAATTAAAGTAAAGTACCTGTAATCAACCATATGAAGCTTCTTTTCCTTTTCTATTCCAAGTCTATCTTTTAGCATTGAAATAACCTGTAGAAAGTACAAAATGCTATAAGAACATTCAGCATGTAAATCAAAATGCTATTTTTTTATTGAACAGAGTAAGTAATGAGTACATGAGGGAATAAATAGCACCATACTATAATTATCACAAACAAACAAACAAACAAACAAGGGCTTCAAATATAAACCAGTGAACAGAAATCAGTCTGCCACATCTGAATCTTCTTACCATATCAGAATGTATTTCAAAGTTCTATGAAATGGCTGCATTCATGGGAAATAGAGAGATTGCTCCATCATGTGTCAGGTCCAAAACCCGTTTACAGGTAGGTAAAGTATTATGTACCTCATCCTCATATTGTATATTAGTGATCCATCCCTCCTCTTTAAGCCTCTCGATTTCGTAGACCCCTTCATCAATAAACTTTTGAATATCTTCTTTTCCCTTTCCTGTATAAATTGCAAAAGCCTGTAGACTCAATTTATCACTACAAGTTCAAGACTAACTACAAGATATCAATTCCCGATGAAACTTTACCCAGCCAGCCTCTAATGATTCATTTTAATTCTTGAAGATGAAGAAAGACAATAAGATAGCACTGTACCTTTAACTGAAGAAACTTTATCAAGCCAATTTCCATAAATGTTATCCAGCAAGGCAGTCAGCATCTCACAATTTTCTTCAGACATAGTCTTGCGTGTAAGTTGATCCCCAGCACTCTTATATTTCCCTATCCTTAGCACTTGTGGTTCAACCCCAACTTTCTCAAGAACGCCTGAAAATAAAGCGATAATAACACCCAATTGAACCTTCAGATAAGCACAACATATTACTTTTCCATAAAAATAAACAAGGGTTTATAATATGAATGACATTCAACTGGCATGCATGATATGTTCCCTCTAACAAGGACATAACAGCACATTCCATACCCTCACCAGCCACATCAGACCAGAAACTATGAAGGCCCTTCTGCAATGCAGCTTAAACTCTATGATAGGTTAAAGCATGACAATCGATGATGTAGAGAGATAATGAAATACCTCTCATATGGAATGAAACTTCAATGCTAATATCCTCATGTATTTATAGGGGTATGAAAAAGACTTTGGTAGTTTGAAACTTGAATTCATGTATCTAATCCTTAACCACTTAATTAACATCCTCTCAAATTGATGTGGGCATCAACATTAGTTTACTAGAAAGAAACCGATGACGTTGTCGAGGGAGAGTCTTGGTAACAAATGATATCTGCCACTTGAAGATTGGTAGGAAAATGAAATAAAGAAAGACCCGAGATTCATACGCCTCAAAATGAAATCACAATCACAATAAAAAATAATCTTCCAGTGTTTCCCCCATCTCTTTGTGGTACACTTTTTGCACTTTCATCACGTTACAATCTATAGTTTTGACAACGGCAGAATATGCAAACTTGGTTCAATGAAAATATTCTCAACCATGACTCATTTGAGTATCTCATGAGTAGATCACATCCCCACAATCCTTGGATTCTTGATTATGGTGTCTTGAATAACATAATTGGTAATCCAAATCTCTTATAAATATACGTTGTTCTGAGTACCTTCCAAATGTTAAAGGTTGCAGATGGGTTTAAGTCTGTTGTCAAGGGTATTGGTACTTCCCAACCATCTATGTCTTTATCTTTAGACTCAATTCGTTATATTCCAAAATTCCCATTCCAATCAGCAAGATAACTTGAGATTTAAATTGTTATATTACGAAAAGGATGATTGGAAAAGGATAAGAGTCTCATGGATTATATTATCTTACCTAGTATCCCTCATTAGTTGTATGCATCTCGACTGAATCTCTCACTTCACAACTGTCTCAGCCATCTCAATGTATCCAAACTTCAATGAATGGTACCCGACCTTTCCAAATTGCAATCTCTCGAATGTGAGTCTTGTCAATTAGGTAAGCACTCTCGAAATTCATATCCTAACCGTCGTAATAATAGGATTGAATCTTCTTTTGATTTTGGTCACACTAATGCTTAGGGCCCTGGTTGGGTTCTTTCCACTTTGGGTTTTCACTATTTTACGGCATTTATTAATGATCGTTCCCACTACACTTGGTTATCCATGATAAAACATTGTTATAATCAATACAATGTTGACATATGTATTTTATTAGGTGATAATGCAAAAGAAATTTATCCTTACCATAAATTTATGTGTTCTAATGACATCCTCACAAGTCGTCTTTCTCAGACACCCTTCAGCAAATTGGGGTTGATAAACGCAAAAAATCGTCATCTTGTTGAAACTGCTTAGACTCTTCTTCTCTCACATAATGATCCCGTCGATTTTGGGATAGCGTTTTTGATAAATTATATGTCGGTCTGTCCTAGAAAATCAAACTCCTCATTTCATCTTATTCCCCACATAATCTCTTTACAATCTGCCCCTTCACATATTTGGATGCACTTGTTTTGTTCATGATAAAACTCATGTGAGATATAAGTTGTCAGCAAGTCTTTAAAATGCATTTTCTTAGGGTACTCTCGCCTCCAAAAAAGGGTATAAATATTATTCTCCTAGTACTAATTATTATTTCATCTATGGGGATGTCATATTTTTTTAAATCTACACCTTATTTTTCTTGATCTGATTCCGGCAGCCGGCAACAACAATATATGTGATGTCTTACCCAATCCCTCTATCATGTCACTTCTAGAGTATTTTGTGTCACAATCGTTGTTACCACCTGCTACCTTTCCCCCATTATAGGTTTATTCTTGTTGTGCCCGTGATATTTCTCTTGCAGGTCCTGTAGATACTTCGCATGACCAATTCCTCATCCATCATCTCCAACTACCACGGTTATGCCTCCAATTACTTAAATGCCTCTTGTTGTTAGACATGGTACTCAATCTACTCGAAATCCTCATCCACTTTATTAACTTTTGAGTTATCATGAGTTAACACCATCTTATCATGTTTTTTGGTCTTTCATGTTTACTATTTCAGTTTCTACATCTACGGTAAGACACTTTCGGACCAAGGTTGGCAACAAGATATGATCGATGAAATGTCTGTTGTACAATCATTATGCACTTGGCAGTTAGTGCCTCTATTTTCAAGAAAGTATACTATCAGATGTCGTTGGATGTACCAGTCGGCAGTCGGGCCAAATGACCAAGGACCTGAAGGCCCGACTAGTGGATAAAGATTATCCCCAAACTTATGGGTTTCACTATGGAGATGCATTTTCTCCCGTTGCTAAAATTGTTTATGTCAGTCTATTCATCTCAATTGTTGTTGTCCACCACATATCTCCTCATCAACTGGATATTAAGTTTTTCTACATGATGATCTCGAGGAAGAGATCTATATGAAGCAACCACCAAGTTTTATAGCCAAGGGAGAGTCTAACTTGGTATGTAAGTTTCGTCATTCTATTTGTGATCTCAAACAATTACCTCGAACATGGTTTAGTAAATTGGCATGCTGGATAGTGAGGCTGACCATTCTGTATCTTCACACGGCCAAAGGATGTCTCTATCTAGTGGTTTATATTGATGATATAGCCATTCAGGTGATGAAGAAAAGGGGATACGATGATTGGACGAGCATTTATTCCTACATTTTCAATCTAATGATTCGGGTGCACTCAAAAATTTCTTGGGGATAGAAGTCGCCCAAGCTAGCAATGCGATTGTCATTTCTTGGTGAAAATATGCTCTAGACATCCTTGAAGAAACAAAGATACTTAACTGTCAACCATGTGACAATCATATGGATCTAATTTCCAAACTTCTTCCAGATTGGGGAACCTTTAGAAGATCCTGAAAGATATCACATGTTTGTGGGGAAACTTAATTATCTTAAAGATCACTCGACCAGTCATTTCATTTGTTAAATGGGGGTTGTAAGTCAGTTTCTTCAATCTCCATGTGATATCCATCACGACATAGTAGTGCATATCTTGAGGTATACTAAGGGAACCCGGGACAACAGTTAATTGATAAAGGAAAATGACATACAGAGTTAATTGCATACTCATTCAAATTGGGCATGATCTACATATATTTGTAACAAACTCAATGCATATAATCTGTATGCTCCAACTTGAAAAGGCTCATGTTCAAGAGGCTCAAAAACCCAAAATGATAATAGGGCTAGGGTTAAGTTAGTTCGTTACTCCATAAATATAGAGGCTTAGCGATGTAATCATCAGTATAGAAATAAAATCTATATAATTTGCACTTCAACACTTTGAATAGGTTTTCCTTGAAGGGAAACAAAATTTCTATTTTACAGATATGGGATGCTGCAGTTTTATTAGCATTTTTGATAGTTAAATAAACAAACTTTCCTTAAAGAATTGGAAGGACGCCCATATAAAAATTAGAAAAGGTTATCACAAACTTAAGCTTCTAATTTATTACCATACTCTTGTATTATATGTGCTTGTAAAATGTTATCAAACAAAATCAGGAAAGTTTGAGATCGGCTACTTAAAGAACAAATCATGCCAATGGCACCATCACATCCGACACACAATAAATAAGGAGCACACTAGCTAGCATGATTCACAGACTTCTGAAGACAAGAACCATAACTCCATAATTGGTCAAGTGAGGAAAGGAAACAGAACGTCTTGAACAGCATATCATTGAAACGACCTTAAATGGATAAGAACATAATTAAATGACAATTAAATAGTAGCAGCATACAACAAAAATCTGTAAGACGTGTACTATACAAAAAGAATTGGATATTAATATTCTTCTTGTTGGCGCTAAATACCTAAACCATTTTTTGAACAGAAAGGGTGCATTATGCAACTCGAATCAACTCCACATGCAAAAAAGAAAAAGAATAAAACAAATCATCTATGCCGAAAATATTGCACTAGGACCACACAAACCATAACTGTTCATGTCTATAACAGTAGTATAAATATGTTTGCATGGCAGATGGAAGGAAACAAGGTTTCATCTGGGAAAAAGCATTCGTCAACAAATTTAATTAAAGAAAGGAAAGAAAAATTGTGGAAAAAATACCATCAAATGGACTTAATTATTCAGTTTCACTTGGAAAGTAGGTTACCTCCTAGGAATGATGCTTGAACAGTCAATCCAGTTAAGGAAAAATAAGCACTTGGTGGAGCATACAACTCTTCACAAGTACATGCAAGGTAATACTCTTTCTCTCCACACACAGGGACATAAGCCACGATAAATTTACCTGCAAGAATGATAATATCAAAATCAATACGTTATGAGTGCCACATGGCAGTTTCAAAAGGATTAGTACTCCATAATTATACGTCCATTATTGCATTTAGTTAAGCATCATCTCATGTTTCTCAAATTTATTATTTAGCATTACCGCATGTATTTCTCCATTACTATTATTTAGGTCACTTCCCTTGCATTTAGCTCATAAGATTAGTGGACAAACTTATATTGAAAGACTAGCCATGTGTGAGAGAAGGATCAATCAATATTAATAGATATCCGAAAGGGCAAAAGGTACGAAGAGATCCGGAGTTCTCTCGTTAATCGAGCTCTCAACCTTAACACAATCCACAAATCTGGGACTGTAACACAATAGCTCTCATACATAGAATCTTAAGTACAAACAATTTAGCAGATCTGATATCATTCAGTCCAGTATACATCAATGTCCTCCTAATGAGCAGATCATACAAAGACCTACCACTTTAAGGTACTTCCTACTTTTAATTTTACACTTGGTTTGTATCTTGGAATGTTCAAGGAACAAAACTAAAAGAAAAATCTTGCTTACAGCATCAATTTCATATCTTTATTCTATACATTTCCTTCAACTTCCAGTTTCCATACAATATAACAATATCAAATAATTATTTCTACAATATTATGTATGGCATAGAAAAGGAATTAAATGAACACATTGAAATGTTTTCCAAACTCAACAGTTGAGTTGAATTATGTTTATGAAAAAAAAACATCCACTGACATTGCTTATGAAATATGTAGGTAGGGCAGTAATGACAGCATTACAAATGAACCAACAGAACAAGCCCAGCAAAGTTTATCTCAGGCGTCCATAAGACAAAATAGTTCATGTGCGTTGAAGTGTCTGTTAATAGTAGGAAAACACCCATTAGTAAGAAATGCTAACATGAGACTTATGACCATACCTGATTTCTTAAAATCCAATATATGCCTTCGAATTTCTTCAACTTTACCCCATCCACAATCCAATGGTTCAATGTGTAGATATATACCAGAGATACGGGGATCATAAGCTGCTTTTATAAAGTTGTCACAAATTTTAGGTAGACAAAGGCCTGAAGAAAATCTGGCCTGCAGCTGATCAGATATCTGAAGCAAAACAAGAAGTGTGAAGCATAATTTTGAAATCAAAGCACAGATTCAAGTGTGATAAGAAGAAGGACAAAAGGCAACAAAATGAAGAAGCAACCTGGCCACGAAACTTCATGGACAAGACAGAGCCCTTACGGACTCTCTCCCAGGGAAGGGCAAGAAGCGAACGAAACCCCACAAGGAAATTGATCCACCAGCCCCTATCCTTGTACTCAAATTCTCCGCTAGGAAAATCATCATCCTGAATCGGAGAGTCTTGGGGTGTGGGCTCGGAGGCGAGGGCGCGAACCCTGGGCGGAGAGGCGGAGAAGGAATTGGAGAGGATTTGAGGAGAGAAGGAGGAGCGAGGAGTGGGAGTGGGAGTGGAAGGGGAGAGAAGGAAGAGGAGTTTGTTGGAGGAGATGGACAAGGAGCGGCGAGAGAAGGAAGTAGTGATGTGGCAACTATGGAGAAGGAGCTTAGACATTGTCTCTGCTCTGCTCTGCTCTGTAGCTAACCTCTCTACTCTCTACTCTCACTGCCTTGCCATCAACAACCAACGAGGAGGAGATAACTGCACTGCTATCGACACGGTGATATTTGCTCCACGTCATCATATTTCCATCGTCCACGTCTCATGTTTATGTACCAAATATCTCTCTTTCTACCACAACTTTCTGTATTTTGGACACCCTATAACGAGTCAACCACACTTAATAATACAAAACTTTATCAAGTCGTCCCAATTCCAAAGGGACATCACGCTTGGATCCTAATGTTTTAGGTTATTTGTCATCCCAAACTCCTTCATTCGGAACAAGCTAGGATCTACTCTCAAGAGTGAAAGAAAACAGATTAACGAATGCAACAATTTTGTAATTAAAGAAAACCTACATGTGAGTACTCTAAATCTGAAGACAGTGTATTGAATTGATAATCACTCCAAAAAACTATTACACTGGATATAAGCTACAAGTGTTCAGTGTTACGATACAAATATGGCTTGGTAAAAATATCAGCAATATGCTCATCAGAAGAGACACTGCGTAAAGTGATAGTGCCGAGAGTAAAGTGATTTCGTATAAAATGACAATTATTTTCTATCTGTTTGGTGTGTTCATGAAAAACGTCATTGTGAGCAATATGAATGCACTTCAATTGTCATAATGAATAGAAGTAGCCGAACTGTGAACAACACCCATGTCATTAAGCAACCATCATAGCGAGCGAAGTTTAGAAATAGTATCGACAAGTGAAGGGAGTTCAGAGGTAGTTCTGGGTTTAGGGATTTTCTTGTGGATTGGGTGACACTTTGTTTAGGAATAGCTCTCTATTTTTTTGGAGTTTTTTCCACTTTTGCTTTTATTAATATAATACTATTTTTAATGCAATAAGAAATTGCATATACCTCACCGATTAACACCCAAAACCTCACCGATTAACACCTTAATCAGCCAAACCCTTCATGAGTTCCCTTCAGTCTATCCCCAATCACAAATTTAGCTACTCATGCTCAAAATCAATATACTACGTTCAACCATACTCATCATCTAAATCTATATCACAATGCAATTCCTATCTAACAAATGGATCCAATCAATTCCTAAATTAACAATCTCACCAATTCTCTAACAAGCAACCTAGATTGGTAATCTGACCAATTCTCTAATCCTTAAGTAAGGAATTAAATCCCAAAACAATCAAGTTTCTTATCATTAATAATAAATCAACAATCTCAAGTAAAAAAAATATTAAATCTAAGCTTCAGAACTTTGAAATATGATTGAATTAGATGATGGATTCACTTATAAATCGAGGATTGAAACTATTACAAACCATGTGCTTTGGTCCTAGCTCATTCTACTTCTTCTCCAAGTCTCTAGCTCTTCTTCTCTATCTAGATCA